>CAVNYN010269690.1:0-31501 GCA_963692815.1 Nyctanthes arbor-tristis
TTGTAATTTAGTCACTTTACTTTGATTTATTTACTCAAGGTCCTTTTACTTAAGTTAGAATAAGTCTAATCCTCAAAATTTTTAGCTTATCAAAGTGACCAAATTGTTCAGACAATATATTTGAAGTTTATTGATCCCGAATTAAAACTTTGGGAATGTTACACTGTCATTTTCATCTAATTGCTATCGACTTCTACCAGTTATAATGGTTGACTTTGTAAATTACCTCATGGTATTCTTCAAATGCTGAACATACGATGACCTGTATAATAAACATGATATGTTGAATGAAAAGTTTAATTGGACAGTGAAAGTTGTATATTCACCAACAGTTAAAAACCTAACACAAAAAAAGTACAGTGAAAAGGAAAAGGGAAAAAACAGTGAAAAGTAACAAAACATAAACACAGGAAAAGTTTTATAAAATCAAACATGATTAAACTGTTTAAACAAAACATCATATGAATTGTATTAATTTTTAAATGAAAGACAAGCAGGGAATATGTTAGTAAAAAAAAAATGTAAGCACCATAATTTGCCATTAAAAAAAATTAAGAATTAGTATCTAATTAAAAGAACGAAGTTCCTATATATATTACTTCTATAGTGAATAACATAGTCAAATTTATTGAAGAATATTACTAATTCATACAAAGGATGATAATTAAATGTAATATAGTTTACAAATTTAGTTTCGCATCTCTGCCTCCAAAAATTTCATTAAGCTAAAATCTGCAATATAATTTAATTTAAATAATGTAATTTGACATATCAGTTGATATCTAAATATATCATATTGTAATGGTTGCCATGGATGAACAAATAAATAAATATATTTAGAAGT
Organism: Nyctanthes arbor-tristis; assembly: GCA_963692815.1. Taxonomy (NCBI): domain Eukaryota; kingdom Viridiplantae; phylum Streptophyta; class Magnoliopsida; order Lamiales; family Oleaceae; genus Nyctanthes; species Nyctanthes arbor-tristis. The sequence goes on from CAVNYN010269690.1 coordinate 845, forward strand.
GCTAGAATATATCACACGGAGAAATAAAAATAAGATTGATTCATGATTAAAAAATAGAAACCACGACAAAATGACAAATAACACGTGACAATGTTCTCAATCCATGTCGTTAGATATTTCTCAACATATTAAATGATTGCTTATGTACTCGAAATTCCTTATATAACATAAAATATAATTGCTAAGATGATACAATTATGGTGTGAGGGATTAATAACTCCCAAGATATAATTGCATGAAGGTAAGGGCATTTCGGCAGATTGGTAACATGCCGATCAGTAAGATGTAATTAGGACTTATTATGAAGTTACATGGAAAATGCTAAAGCTGTGCCTTTTGAAAATATATTATGCAATCATGGTATGAACAATCACAAAACTGATAAATACGGCCACTCTTAGAGAGAAACTGCCGAATTATACATACATGCATGGACCGAATAAAGCAAAGGTTGGACACAACTGAAATCAAAAAGATGGAGAAGATATACATGCACGGACCGTTAAAGACGACGGAAATGAGTCACTTGACGAACTGTAGTTGTTTGCTAGGATGATCTCCCGGTAGGCAGAATTAGAAAAATATACCGGAAACCATTGGCTATAGTAGGCTGGGCAAGATCGGAAGAAATACGTCGCAGGAAAAAAATCCAAAGGGCTTATTCTTTTATGGAAACAAAACTCTACAATAAGCAATCGATATAATAATTAGCCTTAGAAATAGATCGGAGTGTATGGTCTTAATTAAGACGGCCATAAGCAAAACAAAGCAATTACCTTGAGTATAACATACTAAATTAAACCTAATAATGTTAAATTAATGAAAATTTATTATAGGCAAAATATGTTAGTAGTGAAAGTTTAATTTAGTAATCTTTCGGTTATAACATACTAAGCAATTATCGTATATATGGTATGTTTATGCAAAAAATGGCTTATTAAAATTACTAATATATGAGTTAATGCTTCTATATAAATCAAACATGTTTACAAATTTCCCCCAATGTTTACCATCTTTATTTGGTCAATGATTGAAAGCATATTTCAAAAAGGATTTTCCAATTGCCGTTGGGATTTAGTGTGCCCAAACAAATACTGTGAATGCCGATTGAGCCAAGTTACAAAAGCCGAAATGAAACGATAACTTTTATTCTTACATTTGAATTATTCTCCAATAAGGCTTCTCTATTATTCTATTGCCTGATAAGGCAATAGATGAAAACCACACCAGATTATTAACTCCACTGCATATAGGTAAACTACTTTAATTTTGCAATGTCCTTACCAGTTAGAAAACGTACCAAGGTTTCTATAACACTAATTGAGTTTAACTTTTAAAAGAGATGTACACACGAAGAATAAAAATATTTTAAGATGTAAGAAGGTACAGAATGATAACAATTGTAATCAGACATGTACTTATAATCTGCAATGGATTTGAGTAATTCAAATTTCCATATCTGAACATAGTCAAACATTCTCTGTAGCCAATGATGCCCGTTTTGGTATTACATATACGAATTGAAACCATGAAGGCAAGCTGTATAATGTCATTACACTGAGCAGCCAAAGTAAAATAGTAAATTTTAGAATTTAGTAAATATAAGGAATTAAAAAAATAAAATTAGCCAAAGATAAAATAAGAATGAGTTGAAATACCTAAGTACATGTATTCTATTCTATTATAAAGTTATTATTATTTGATAACCATGGCAACACATTCATCATTTTACAGAGGGAAAAAAATTTATTAGGAGTAAAAACACTTAAAAAATAAACAAACATGGATAATTTTTTAATTAAATAATAGGCAAATAAGCTTAGAAATCTAACCTGCTGTTGTCTCCAACTTCATATTTGGAATTTGGCAGAATGTGTACCATAACCATCAAAGATTGAATGCCTCCCACAAAATCTGCATTATTATTCAAAGTGTATAAGCTCTGTTGTTGAGGATAAATAAATTTAGTCAAGTTGTATACATGAAGAAATCCTTACAAAATCTGATATCAGTGTTATGAGCATTAAGAACACTAACTGCCTGTATCAATCAACAATAGATGGAAACAAAATATAATAGAGAAATATAGTACAAATACAACAGCAGGTTAGAATAATGCAACCAAGGGGCACTGTGTATAAGCTAATTGCATCAAATTAATAATGCAAATAACTTGCAAAACCCAAAAAAATCAAAATGTATCATTGTAATTATCTCATTCAAATCAGAGTAGTTAAAAAAAAAGGTCCAGAATGTATGTAATAATTCAACATAGAAAATGCACGATTTGTGCATGAAACTAAAGTGTAAGTTAGGAACGAGATGTATCCACCACACTGTGGAGTGGGGACCAAAAAAAAAAAAAAAGTAACCACAAGCACGTGAAAAACAAAATCAATATTGGCTGTGTTTGCTGTGCACACCACTGTGCACTCAAAAAAACATGAAATAGAAGTGTATCATTCTGAAAAGGCTCTGTTCAGAGACATTTAAGAAAAGCCCTCAAAATCAAAACGTAATCAGGACTTTTCAATTTTGATTCGTTTCTGTTTTTTTATTAGTTGAGGCTCGACTTGATGTGGCTTTGTCAGGGGTAAATAAGTCATCATCAACACACCGTTTGGAGGGTTTTCCATGAGGACTCCCAACATCATCATCACCGGGGGGAGTCGGGGGGTTGAAAACAAGAAATATATCAACACAGATTTAAGTAATTGTTTGGAAAAATAACAAAACAGATTGGATCTAGCAAGTCAAAAAAGTATAGTTAACAAATTGGGATCAGCAGTGGCTGCGGCATCAAATAGCAGGTCCAGATCAGAGTCAGAATTTAGTCCTTCAAATAAATATTAAATACTTATCAATTAACAACAAAAAATATGAAAAGAGGATGACTATACAAATGCAATGCAATTAACTGTGCAACACCTCAGTTTCTGATACATCTCCCGTCTTGGGCTAATCGATCTTCACCTGATTCTCTGATATCATATTAACATAGTACATCATGCCACTACCAGATGGGCTCAGCGTGGTCCAGTTAATTTTAAACAGAAGATCTCAGCCAATCAATTGGGATATTTCCTCTGGACAGCTTTTCGGTGCAAGCTTGTCCCAAAACAACAAAAATGAAAAACATTGCGGAATGATTTATGCAGAGCTAAAAAAATATAAAACAAAACTTAAACTTTAGTAAGGACTGTTGCCATATCTGTATGATCAATAAACTATCCGGCTGACTTTCCGATTAAACGCTGACAGTCCGCATCCCACAACATTATGTCAGCATAACTCTTTCATCTCTTAAGCGAAGACTGTATCGCCAGACCCCCTCCAAGAATCTTGTCTCGCACTTGGTGCATACATACTTCCCATTGTATCTGACGACCTTTTTAAAGCATGTGGGGTCAAAACAACCAAGATAATCCCAAATCCTCCAAGAAAGAATTGAGTTAACCTGGCCGTAGAATCAACACCCACGAACCTATGGCGAAATACAAGTAGTCGCCAACTTCATAAGAAAAATTTCTATAGATTGAAATATGCAAATACTAATCCTGAAACTCTATACCTCCTTAGATGACGACAGTTCGACGATGGTTTTTGTGAACCCAACCACATTTCCACAATTAACAGATACACCGGATGATGAAGATATTTGGCCGGAGGATTGGGTAGCACATGACCTCATGCTTAAAAACTTGGAATTCTCATGTAGTCATTAATAACACAGAATCCACATAAATTTATCAAATTAAGTATTTGGATGGGTAAAAATAAATCTGATCTGGAATTCCTTGACTTTCGGTGCGTGTTTGTCAAGCAAAAGTTTGGTCACATGAAATAACGTAGCCAAACCCTTTGCATCACCTAAGTGCAAAAACCAAGAAACAAAAATTTTATTACAACTCATATAAGTATTTAGCAAACTAAAAAGGAAATGAAAATGAAAGACCATACCCCATCTCTTGTTTATACGATAGAGTTGGAGCAATACAATAACAGGTTCATGCCTCAGGGTAAATAGATAAGTCGAAAATTGGTAAACGTACTCATTCCATAGAGTACAATGGATTTTGTTACTGCTACATATAAGAGAAACAAAATTCAAACAATTAGTACCTAGGGATTGATAGATCTATTTATTTGAAAACAAACATGATAAAAGTTTTACTTAAGGTTCCCGAGGTGGAAATTGTTCCAAGTTGGTGGACCATCAGGGCTGGAGCCAGCCATTTATATCAAGGTGTGCTGAAAATATAGACTAATACTAATTTATATATTAATTTTTTTTTTGCAATTATTTATATGGTCAGAAAATGCATTTTTGTCAAAATGGGCTGTGCTGGAGCAAAGGGTGGCCACCCTTTGCCTACGCCTCTGGACCATCAGCCATGGCAGGTTGTAGATCAAAAACCTCCTTTGGATCATATGCCCCAATGATGTCTGAATGAATAAACAACAACAAATCTATTAACTATCGAAACAAGAATATTTAAATACTTATGCGTTAACACATTAACTGCACATTGGAAAAAGTGAAAAAATAAGTGTGGGAATCCAAAACATTGCCAATCAAGTCATGACCATCAACATTAGGTGAGTTAAGCACATCCATCAATGAGGTGAACTTGTAAACACTAAACGGAAATAATGGGTGTCTCTTGTTAGCTGGGCTTTGATCTTCATGGAATCATCAAAGTAAAATCTAAATGGGTGCAAAGTTGGTTTCCATTGGCGACTGAAGTTAGACCTGAAATCATCAGAGCATACAATCCCCCCTCTTGTAGATGTTCGTCGAACTCAGCGATGTACTTGTGAGTAATAGTAGTCTGGATTGTTGTACCTTATAATTTAAATAAGAAAGAAAATTTTTGATTAGCGCATGCAAATGCTCAACACTACGACAGAAAATGGAAAACACTATAAGTTTAGAGAAAAATTAAAAAGGGATACATGATATTAAATGAACGGAAGTCAGATTAATAATTGAACAATTATAGAAAATAACTTGTAACTATAGTGAATCAGCTTTGAACATTTAATCAATTGCTGAATTTGTTCATTCATATGATATAAGACAAATCCCGGACTTAAAAGATTAAACACATATTCTTGCCTTGATATTAGAACCATATGGATTAAAATAAAAATTAGATATTTTAAACCCAAAACAATCACGAAACAATATCGAATATCACCACATTTCACACAATCAAATAACACTACTAAGTGTCTATATAAAAAAATATCAATGTGTAGTTATTAAGAGAAGTATAGAATCAAACTAATATTCTGCAACAAGAACGATTAAAAAAGATGGCTAGATTGTACTGGAATTCACCTGTGTGCAAAGCGAAGGATTTTGCTTCAAAACATTTGTAATATAGGAAGGAAATATATATGTATATATACATGGGGAAAATATTAAGCAAATAATCAATAGGGGAAAAATGCAATAATGTAAACTATACCATTTGGATAATGTATTATATAGCAGAACAGCGTATAAAACAACACTCGATAGTCACATAAAGAACGATCTCAAGATATCTATAGTAATTAAGTATGAATTTTCCAATAATACTTATTAATTAAATAAATCATGCCCCCAATCACGAAGCAATATCAAAAATCACCACATTACACAAAGTCAAATCATATTACTAACTATCTATATAAAAAAATATTGATGTGAAAAAAATATGTAAAACTTCGATATTATGTAAAATCAAGGAAATATATTTATATATATATAAATGCGAAAAATATCAAAAAAAATTATCAACTGAGGAAATAATGTAAAATATAACCTTTGGAACCTGTATTAAGCAGCAGGACACCTTATAAAACATTATTTGATACTCACATAAGGAATTTTCCATGAAATCTATAGTAATTAAGTATGAATTTTCCAGTGATACTTATTAATTAAATAAATCATGCCAGCAAGCACGAAGCAACATCAAATATCACCACATTACACACAGTCAAATCATATTACTAACCATCTATATAAAAAAATATCGATGTAAAAAAAATGTAAAACTTCGATATTATGTAAAATCAAGGAAATATATATATATATATATATATATGCGAAAAATATCAAAAAAATTAACAATAGGGGAAATAATGTAAAATATAACGTTTGGAACTTGTATTAAGCAGCAGGACACCTTATAAAACAACACTTGATACTCACACAAGGAATTTTTCAAGAAATCTATCCTAATTAAATATGGATTTTCGAAGAATTCTTATTAATTAAATAAATCATGCCAACAATCACAAAGCAACATCAAATATCACCACAGTACAGGAAGTCAAATAATACTAGTAAGCATCTATATTAAAAAAATAAAAAACTAAATCTGTAGTTATTAACAAGAGTATATAATAAAAAAATCTGGATTAAGAACGATTAAAAACTAGAACAATACTACTGATTCATCACACTAACTCAACCAGCCTGATTCCCAGTTCCCTATTATGGAAAGGAACTAGCCACTTCCTCAAGACTCTGAGCAGAAAAGCTTCATTCTTGGGCAAATTAGATGTCACATCAGATAGGTTGAACAGTACAGGAGCCATGGAAGACATACTTATAATGTTGATTGGAATGTAATTGTATACAGAGTAAAAGATTTGCTACAAAAAATATGCTTTGCCAATAAGTTAGGTGACATTTAATAACTTCGTGTATATCCCAAGGGGGTGGGCAGCTTTAAATAGTGCATGTAACATCCCGCAAAATTTTAAACATGTAATCGTTTTGTTGATGATAATTGAATACTTACTTGAATTTGCATCAATTGAAAGGTTATAAGATTATGACAAAGTAATCGAATTAAATTACATCAATGGTAAAGTTACAAGATTTGTCACTCAAATAAATACCAAAGAAAAGAACGTGACAATATAATTATATCGAACTGCAAAGTTGAGAGTTGTCTCTCAAATGAGTGACAAAAATTGAAATGTGACAATGTAATCATATTTGAATTATTGCAAGCATGCTATGTACATAAATGTCAAGAATTAGAACATGATTATTGGCACCATAAAGATTCTTGGACAATGAATTGGAATTTAAATGTGGTTATTGAGAATGATTGATAATGATTGAATAACTAGATGAGTTTGCTATTGATAATATAAGTGTTATTTTGACAATAATCGAATAATCGTTTGAAATGTCACAAAAGAGAGAAAAAAATTCAAAGAATTATTACTTGAGTGAGCCTAGAGGCAAAAAGGTGGTTAATAGTTATCATCACTTGAAGCTGACCACCTAATTGTAAAATTAGGTTAAGTGAAAGGTCTCGGATAACATATATTAAAATATCATAACTTAATTATAAGACAACACAAAGTACAAGGTCTTCTCAAACAGTAAACGTATGAACTTCATTTCACCACCTCACCCCCTGAAGTGTATGGCACCGAATTGCGCCACGTGTCACCTTCCAATTGGAGGAACTCAAAGGCTTATTAAAAACAATTAAATCCGGATATTTTCGACGATTATAAATAGGGAAGGGGGGATGGAGATTTCTTCAACCTACCCAGTCCCTTTCTCCTCCTCTCCCTCCCTTTCTCTCTTCACACCCACGTCCATCTCTAAAGGCCAATGATTTAGCCTGTTTGGTGAACCTCAAGTTATTCATACATAAAGGAAATTCGTCTAAAAATAGTAAGGATAGGAAAACAACTCTTAAAGCCAATCAAACACTTGATTTACCATTTGGTAAGGACCTCTCTTCACATATATATAGAATACAACTTGAAACACTACCCTGATCAAGGAAAATGAAAGTTTTAAAGACATTTGTCAATAACTCAAAGAATCTTTGGAGCAATCAAGTTAAAGAGGTGAGTAATTACTACTTTGATTTCCTTTTAGCATTTATGATGTTTTGATACGATAAGCTTGGTTTTTGATTTAAGTCTTCCATGAGATAAAAATGGATTTTGATGCACTGAAAAGAAAGATTGATTTTTACATTTGAAACACTAGTTGATGCTCTACCTGTTTTGTATTTGATTTGCTTTGCTGCCATACTAGGAGCTATCTAATGATACCGAGATGGGCGACGATTAGTTTGGTATTTGCTTTGTAATTATATTGATTTGTTTGGAATTCCGGTAGGGATCAACTGGGATTCGAATGTGTATCCACTTAACTATACATAGCCATGATTGAATTGATATGAATCTTGCGCGCACCACGGGTAATAGTTTAACCAGTAATAGGGCTTTTTTGTGCATTTGAAAGCTTTGTGCATTCAATAGTTTTTTCAAAAATGAATTTTTCAGATAAAAGGTGAATCAAAGGGTTTTGTTACTCACTGAGTACTTCATACTCATTCCCCTCTTTTTCAATTTTTGTACATAATTGAAGATGTGATATTTGTAAAGCAAAGCAAACCACGAGTTTGAGCATGCTCGCAACCGATAATAGAGTTGTACATGTTGTGACAACCTATTTTTGAAGTAACTATGAAAGCAATTATAAATTTAATACCTTTATATTAACAAGTATACCCACCTCTCTATGAATGCATTTCTATCAACTGCAAACTTACCTTTCAGTATAATAGCTTCCCAAGAATTTTGTCTTGACTAGATTAATTTTGTTTGCTTTGACAATCAATGAAATATATCTATTAATGTAATTTGTTGTGTTCTTTGTATTTTATTGAAAAATCAAGTTTTAATGATTCTTTAAAATTTAACAACTTGTTAGTTTAAATATTTAGCCTTATCAAGACAAAAACAATTTTATTCGTTTTGTACGTCATGTCCCCGCTATTTGTATTGAAACTTCCGCTATAGAATTTGTTGTTTCTACATAAGATATTCAAAAATATTAGAAAATTAGTGAGAGCATGACAGTGCAGAATAGATAACCAGCGACGATTGGTCTAATCATAACATATCGTACTCAATTAAGGCTCTGCCTCCTTGAAACAAAACTTCCCAAAAGTAAAAAAAAAAAAAAAGATATAATATGAGTAGAGTTGGGGTTTAACAAAAATACATTAATACATAGTGGGGAATGAATAATTTAATAATACAAACATTCCAAAATTAATAACATGTATAATGTGATTATGGTAAATGAACAGGCTGATATAATGTAATTATTATAGTAAATGAATACACTGTTAAAATGCAATTCAAACACTCGATATTTTAAAAAATGTAATTATGGTAAATTAAATTAGGGACGTCAATTAAATTAAATTAAAAAATTAATTAACATTACCTTAATTAGGGACTTCGATTACCATTATCCATAACCCACAGTTGGGAACGCATCTGTTACGTTGCGTCACACCCAAATTTATCTCTGACAAAAACATAGAGAGTAATTAGGGTTGATGATTTTAGGAAGATATGGGTAATTAGGGTTGCAGCCGTAAGATTTGTGTAATCCTTATCGTTGCAAATATAAAGTTAAATTAAAAAATAATATGCAAACAATTTGGAACAGAATTGGAAAAAAATGAATTATCAGGGCTATGACTCCTCCGTCTAATGCTTATCCAAAATTTGTAATCTCGAACACGCGTAATTCCGATAAGCTTCATCATGGGAGAGGCACGGTGAAATTATGCCAAAATATGGTCAAGATCTGGACTCCTTTTTAACGATGAGGGAAACACATAAGGGGGATTAAGCATAAGGATTAGGGAAAAGCAGATGAGGGATAAAGCTACAAAAATCTTTATTGATTTGGAATCAATGGGTAAGGCAATGGATCTGGAGAAGAGTTCCAGCTGCTACGATAATGATGGGGAGAGAGAGAGAGAGAGAGAGAGAGAGAGAGAAGGAGAGACGGAGAGATAGTGAGAGAGCAAGTGAAGTGCAAAAATGATCTAAATGATTGAGGTGCCGTGTGAACGGGAGAGACAGAAATTCTAGAAATTGCCTATAATCTATATACATTCAATGGCTGAGATTTATGGGCAAAATAAACAGTCAAGATGAGGTTGACCAAATAGGAATGTGCTTTGGGAGGGAAAAGACTAATAAGAAAGAGTATTGCTTTTATGTAGGAATACATTATTACAGTTTAATGCTAATCTTGAGTAGAATGTAATGGAAATATCCTGAAAAGAGCCCTTAAAGAATAATGCTATGTATTACAAGTAGTGTCAGTCTAGTTGACAATTAATATAACATTAAATAATATATATAAGTGAATTAATCATGATTTAATTTAATATATCATTTAATGTCACATTGATATGGTGCTAAAACAACACCGGTGCTAAATAACATTACTAGAAGGATTATTCCGTTAACATCTTTAACTTCATTCAATTTACTGGGGACCTTTGCGCCCTATGAATCCAATTTTCTTTGTCTACTATGTAGCAACAACTCAATATCGTTTATAGATTTCGAAAAGACGCACTTCTTACAATTTTAAGGTCTCTTTTTTTTTTTTTTGTAAAATAATTCTGAAAGATTTCTTTTTGTACGTAATGAAAATTAACTTTGGTGTAATTCATCATTCAAAAAAAAAAAGGGAAAAAAGTTGGGGTAATAATTCAAAAAGATGACATTAGCTATTCTCCTTCCCTATCTCCTTCATTTTTTTTGTTCACCAAGAAAATCAAAGTAAAACATTTGATGAAAATTCTTTAACCGAATTATTATAGGTTTCTTTTTGTACATAATGAAAATTAACTTTGGGGTAATTCTTCAACCTTTAAGTTGAATTTTTTTTTAACATTTTTTTAATTTTTCCATTAAATTTGACTAATTAGAAAGTGTAGTACTTTTACAGAAAAGGAATCACAAAGTAATCATGACAAAATGAAATGAAAGAGATTAACCAAAGGATAATTATATTGCCACTATGAAAAATCATTTCTACACCACATTTTAATCTCACCACACTTAAATAAGTAAACTATCAGTCACACCACAATAAATTTACTTTTATGACCAATATAAGATAAAATATGACAATAACAAAAATTAATTAAAATTAAATTGTGTGGTGCACATTTCTTGATGCTTTTTGGATTTGCTACTTCCACCACCAAAATACCATTGTATTACCAAGCTCCGGCCGGAAACTCATGAAACTGCAGGGACTGCGTTCTTCTGAAGTAAAGAAACCCTAAAACGACTACTATATGCCAAGCCAAGACTAACGTTGTGAAGCATCTAATTATATGAAGTACGAGACTTTGAGAGGAAGGAGGCTAGAGATTAATGTAACTGGTCTTTTGTTGTTAATTACAACAGTGGAAGAACAGAGAAGGCAAAACATGTTGATCAAATTTGTCGCATATTTTTCAAATTAATGACAGTAATTTTGAAGAAAATGTTACACATTAATAACCTAATGAACCTTAATATTTTTTGAGGAAAATACACTCAGCTTGCATAAAACCCTGAAATTAGATGGCAGAAGTGGTGCAACCTGTGCGGTTGCATTGCATATTTCATCGTCTTCTCATTCGGATCAATGCGTAAAACATGTATACAAATTACAAAGGGTATTTGCATACAATTTCAATCAGTGCAGTATTTGAACACAAGTAGTTGCTGGTAATTCTTTGGAGCAATGGCCGCGGGAAAGGAGAGGAAAAAAGATGGAATTTGAATGTGGTAAGGGAAAAAAGAAAAAACAGTGTGAAATCATTTTTTAATGAAGGCTGTTATTGTAATTTTCTTTAGGGCATTTAAGTGAATAAAAAAACTATGTAATTTGTGGTGTGAGAATAAAATTTTGTAGTGATAATATAATTACCCTTATCCAAAAAGAGAAATAATATCTCTACATAGGTGTGCAAAATTTGTATATACTATTTGTGTATTTACTTAAATATCCTTAGCTCCATCTTGTTTAAAATGATAATTTTTGAGGATGTATGTAAATTTAGAAGTGTTTGTATAATCTTTGGACACCTTGTATGTTATAAATAGTACAACAAATAGCACAACAAATAGCACTCAACCGAAAAATGGAAGAACACTGAGATTTGGTTGGCTGAAGCGCCAAAGATGTTGGACAAGCATAATATGAGAATGCAATTTGTACATATATAAGTTGTAAAAAATTTGTACACACTCTTCTAGTTTCATAGCTAGAAGATGGTCAAGAAAAGGTAGTTGAAACTTGACGACCTCTAGGCGAAACATGATTTAAAAAAAAAAATCAAATGTTAAAAAATAGGATTTTTTGAAAAACGGGGTGGCTAGAGATCAGGGTGGCCACCCCTTATCTTTGCCACTGTACCCCGCTTGTATTTATTTAAGCATCCCTTGCACCATTTTACTTGAAATCACAGTTTTTTGAAATTGTGTGTAAATTGTAAGGTGTGCACAAATTTTTACTTTGTAGGTGTAAATTGCACCTCTCAATATAATCGTCTTGATTGACCCATCTGTGTGGGGACCACTAAAGCCCCTAGCCTTTAATCACAATTTTGATTACTACTCCTAACCATAAGCAATGAAAGAAGTTGAATGTTCTTTTCATTTAGAACATGAAAGAAGGGCAGCAATAATTTGGTATTCTTCATCTTTCCATCAATATATAATAACAAAATAATAAAGTCGGGTTGCCAAATGGATATATGGTGAGAACTGTTTTTTACGACTGTGATAATAGTGGTCCCTAATAGCATATTAGCATCGACTGATTTTTGCGACTCAAAAACTTGTCAATATTGTTGAAAAATATTTTTGGACAATAACGAGGTTACTATTGTTTTCAAATCCCCACTTCGTCTTCTAATTAATATATTTCAATAATACATATATTCTCAATCCTAATGGATATCGTAAACGATTTTATGGAGATTTATTATTTATTTACCATTTATTTTGTTATGGCCGTTTCACCCCCACCAAACAATATTTTTTAAGTTAATTTGCACATCCCATTGGAACTTATTATAAGAAAAATTCTAAGGGAACATTATTAGGTGAAATTCTCATGTGGCACACTTGTATTGGGTGATGATAAAGTAGTCATGTAATTATCACCCAATGAATGTGTGTCACATGATAATGTAATCTAATAATATCCTATTTTCATGTCCCCTTAGAATTGCTCATTTATAAAGAAAAACCAAAAATGAACTGCATTTCAAGTTCTTCTCTTCGCCTGTCATTTTGAGATGTAGCTTGTCAAATTAATCATTTTGGTTTAGATGCCTACTTATTCATGCTTCATATCATACGAGTGATGAAATGATATGACAAGACGTGCTTTGCGCACTTTATATAAAAAATAATCATATGTACACATAATCAGAGTAATAATATTTTTATGAACTTTACTATGATAGATCATAAAAATATAAAGAAAAAGAATGATATGGGCATTATGGCGAGTGACCAGTATCTTAGAATAAACTGATAAATCAACATATTAAGTAAGTTAAAAAATATTAAGTACCTCAATAAAATAACACTTTAATGTAAATTTACATATGTTTACTTTTGAGGGTAAAGCATTCATCTGCCAATATATTAAAAAAAAACCTTCACTAAACTTATTTTGCAATAGAAATAAAACATTATGGTTGGATGATTTCAAGTAATTTAATTTACAAAATATTGAAATAAAAATGAAACCAAATTTTAATTGAAGAGGAAGCATGAGTGTAATATTATACGAAATGATGTACGCAAATGAACCTGAGAATCGTACATTTACCTCAAAGCTTGTGTAAATTTGTTTACGATTCCTTTATTCTTCTGTGCTAGATAAAGCAGAACACAAAACGTTAAAACTAAAAACTAAAAAAATGGTAATGAACATAATATACATTCACCAAAATATACATATTTACATTGAATTGAGGTAAATATCACTTATTATTACAAATTATTTCATCATAATTGTAGAGCCTCACTAAGTGCTTGAGGGGGGGAGGGGGGGTTAAGAAACGAAAAAAGCTAAAGATAAGTATGATTTAATTATTAATGTTTATAGCTTTTATTTATTAATTTAATATTGTGATCTTGAACTTTAATTATCGACGGCAAGTTTTGAATAGTTTCTTTTCTTTTTCCTTTTCATTTTTTAATGCATATCATTTAATGACACCAGATCTTAATTGTAAATGGTAGACTTTTTGTTTTATTTATTTATTTTTTTTAGAGATAGTATTCTAAATTTGCGAATGATTTTTAAGAAGCATTTCAATATATGTTCATATCATTTATAACATTATTAGATTAGAATGTGTTATGTGAGGTTGTTTAGTTTCTATGGAGACTTCTAGGATTCTTTAGGTTCTGCTCAATTATTGCTTTAATGGATTTTTGGTATTAATAATTGACTAATATGTTTATATTAGTCACTTTTATTTATTATTAAGTTTATATTAAATGTTAAGAAATTGAAAGCCAATTGATTTTTGGAATTCTTATATTATATTTCTTATTACTATGATAATAATATGTAATAAAGTAAATGTATAATAATTGTATATATTTATATGTTTAGTTATTAAGGTTAAATTAGACTTTCAACGCAAAATTGGAGGGGTAAATAAGGCAATCAAAAGTTTTCCAGATATCCAATCTCTTAAGGGTAATTATATTATCACTACAAATTTTAATTGGCACACCACAAATTATTTATTTACTTAGACACCCTTAAATGGAATTACAACAATAGCCTTTAGATAAATATTTTATATAATATTTTTTTATTCCCTCACCGCGTCAATATGCATCCATTTTTCCCTTTTTATTTTTCTCTTCTTTACGTAACTTCTGGCGGGGATTAGTCGGGCACCGGCAACTAAACAACGGCAATTGATAATTCAATATTTTCTAGATTCAATTATTAATTTCACAGTCTTCCTCTCATCCAAGTTTCAACTTTTCCTCTGTCGATTATGGATCTTCTGTTGCTAGACTTGCTTCTCATTTTGTTTTTCGTTTTCACTTGAATCGTTTCATCGTCTTGTGTTACTATTGAAATTCAATTACAGGCAAGTCGGCAACTCATTGTAGTTTTCACTGTGGCAACAGCCGTTCCGAAGGTTTTTGGCGATCACTTTATAATAATTCCTTATTGAGATGGCACAATTGTTAACAAGAACGGCTTCCCGAGTTGAAGCTGTCATTCATTCGGAACGAAAAGAGTTTCATTTACTATTAAATGTTAAGCAATGAACTCCATTTCTTTCTCCTCTCTCTCTCATCCAAGCTTCCTTTCCTCCTCTGTTATATCGTCTTCCTCCTCCAACATATATTGATAGACGTATAGCAATCAGAACTCATGGTTTTTTGCCCCCTAATATTTGGAAGCGGTGGGTTGCCAAAGGACGATGTATCCTTGGAAAAGGAATTCATATTTTACTAGAGCCTAGCAGCCTGCTGTCTCGGGGGCTTTCCCGCAAGAACTTTTGAGGCGAAAATGGCGATGGTGGTTCCACGGTGGTTTGAAGGATCCAAATCTAGTTTGGAAAATTTTCATTTGTGCACCACAGTCTTTGTATTATTTTAATTTTTATTTTTGTTATTTTTTGTTTTATGTTGGTTAGAATTGTAGATTTAGCATAGTGTGATTATCAATCTTCAATACTTTATGTGGTGTAGTGACGCTCTTCCGATCTCTTAATTAAATTTTATAGTGGTAATATAATTGTCCATCTCTTAATATATCGTAGATATTCAGTTTAAGATAACATATATGTGTATAGTAGGATATGGATGAGTATATAAACTTGGGAATTAAATTTTTTTGCACTTGGTGTTGGGATATTTGCCCAATAAAGTGTTAGGACAGTGACCGAAGCATGAATAAGTAATTATTTATTTATTGAATAAACATGATGTTTATTTTCTACAAGCAGATTCACGATATTTGAGTGGTAACGAAGAGCCATCGGTTGCTTTGTGATAATATAGAGATTGGTATTTCTAGCTAAGTATAGAAGATACATCTTATATTTCAACTGGAAAAATGTTAGTCATGAACTAAGAATAAAGGTTAGCACTTTATTCTATTAAGGTTCATTTGTCTATCACTTTAACTTAATAAAGTAGGCAGTTTATCTTGATCGTGTGACTGGTTGAGGTCGTTAGTGATGACATTGATATACTTCAAGATAAGTATATTGGACAGGACCATTGTGTGAATTTAATTCCAAAGCATGACCATATGCGTGAATTAAAATTCTACATGACTGTCATACAGTTAGTCTGAATCTGTCTCGAGTAGGTTCAATTATGGAGCAATCTTAAGAGAGTTAGATATGCTATGGGTGAGACTGAATAAATATTTAGTCAATATACTCTGTATGTTCGGAATCAAAGGAGAGTGAAATAATAAAATAAGTACTGCGACAGAAATCTGTTGCTCTTGAACAAAGAGTTAAATGATCTGCTTAAATTAATCATCTACAAGTATAATTTCAGGAATCTAATGTTAGTATTTAGCAGACTATGCTAAATAGAAATCATAGCAGTGATGATTGAGAGTTAAGCGAAGCATATAATTAATTAAGTGATACGGTCATGTGCATGCCTAATTAATTATCAGATCATAAGACGGGGGACCAACTATTATATTAATAAGTCAAGAGGATAATTATTTGCAAAATTAATTGTTTCAATTCTTGTGATTATTTATATAATTAGGAGTTACAATAATTCGTCTTTAGTAGAGTGTAAGAATTATTAATAATTAAATTAGACAGTTAAGATTAGTTTGATTGAATTTAATTATTGAGCGCCTAATTATGTAAATCTGATTGGGTCCCTCAAGAAGCTTCTAAAAAGTCAAAGAGTTGCTTAGAAAGGAATTCTAGGGTTTGCACAAACCTACTAGAAATAGAACTCTCCTATCTTGTAAGATACCAAAGAGCCTTAGACATTTCCCTATAAATGGGGCGGTCTTATTTCTCAATCCCCGGAAGAATCGCCCTCTTACAATATTCTTGTAGAGTATTAATTCTTTACGGTTCAGCTCTTGTGTTGGATTCTAAAAAATTCCTAGTGGTGCCCACTAGCCAGTGCCGGCCAGTGCAATCTAATACTTGGAAGTATTCCGGATAAGATTCAAGGGTTGGGAGCTAGCAGTTCTTACCAAATTGTTTGTATGATTAATTACTTATCAAAGGTATATTTCTCTGCACTCTTTTTATGCAATTAATCGTTATTATATTAAATTAAACGTCCACGTCGATCCTATTTTAAAATAAAATTAATTTTTGAGATTATTGCTATTCTTTTTTCTTGTTTCCAACGCTTGAATACTGTTTGCTTGGTGTTGTCGCAAATATTTTCATTCTTTCATTGTTCAATGACTATTGTTTGCACTAATAATTGATAAAACCGTGCAAGAAGCTAGAAATTTCTTGTTCTTGAATGGGATATAAAATTTTGACTATTAACATGCGTAAAAATAGTTATACTTGAACACAATCGATAAAATTAATCCATAAATTTATTTAAATAATAATAGA
Source organism: Nyctanthes arbor-tristis (assembly GCA_963692815.1). Classification (NCBI taxonomy): domain Eukaryota; kingdom Viridiplantae; phylum Streptophyta; class Magnoliopsida; order Lamiales; family Oleaceae; genus Nyctanthes; species Nyctanthes arbor-tristis. The sequence goes on from CAVNYN010269690.1 coordinate 18,307, forward strand.
TCGATCTTGCAACATATCGAGTGAATGTTGCCGATGTTATGCGGTCTCTTCTTTTGATATTCATTTTATTTTTCAGGAAAACTTGAGATAATAGTTTTGATTCTTTTGAATTGCAACATATGCATGGCTATTATATGACTTGTACTAATTTGTTTGGTTCAATTGAGTGGGCAATGAACATCAAGTAATTTTTGCAAGTTCTATTAAGTAAAATAAAATAGTTTAGGAGTTCTATGTCCTTATATTTATTTCTTCATGAAGAAAACTTCAATTTTGTGACAAAATGGAAAAATAATTAATGATGAACTTCTTAAATTTTCTGCCGTCAAAATAGTTTTACAATCCATAGTGCATGCTCTTTTTTTTTTTTATATATATATATATATTACAAAGGGGATTGTGGAGGTAAGGAATTGAACTCTTGACCAAGAATTTAAGAACCTAACTAGGATGTCATCAGACTATAGGGGTCTTGGCCATAGTGCATGCTCTTAATTGGGTTAATAGAGTGACTTTTTTTTTTTAAACAAACTTCATTTCTCCTTTTTTTTTTTAAGGACATTATTTGATGACATTCTTATGTGACACACTTGTATTAGATAATGAAAAAGTAGCCATATAATCATCACTCAATGAATGTGTGTCACATGAGAATGTCACTTAATAATGTCCACTTTTTATGTCTCCCTAGAATTGCTCTTTTAAATATCGACAAAAACTTGAAGATTTTTTCAACTTTATATCCATGTTCTGCAATTGTTGCCGTTAGCCCGTTACAATTTTGAACATCCACTAGTTCAAATTAAGGAAGAAGTACAATATTGGATGCCAAAAAAAAAAAAAATACATAAATAAAAAATAAAGATAGAAGTACAATATTATTGCAATATATCACGTGCATTGCACTTGTTTTTTACTATACTTTATTAATTGTGCCATTATTCACATCAAAATATTTTAAAATTCTAAAAATTCTTTAAATGTAGTAGTGTAACATAAATCTAATGCGGGAACAAGCAATGGAAAACGGCTACCTTGGTGATTGAAGATTGGAGATTTACCTGTTTTATTTATATTTCAATTTTTAGTTTTGAATTCATTTTTATTTTTGTCTTTAAAGAGTAAATATTAAGAAAAAGAAGAAAAGAATGGTTTATTTTCCTTGTTTTCAGCATTTTTAAATTTTTACACTAAAAATCTCAAAATGACAAAATGTCATTTTTGAGTTTTCTCCACAAAACTTTTCCTTGTTTTGAAAATGTATTTTAGGAATATGAATATAAATAGATTTTCAATATTTTGACAGGCTAAAAACTAAAAATAAAAAATGGTAAAGAGAACCAGACACATCCTTCAAAGAAAAAGGTTCTTTGGTGTTTTATTACCTGCCATAACTTAATTAGAAGGAAAATCCCCATTGTAAATATATACTGTGGGGGTTTTTTTTGCAGTGGTCAAAATATACAGTATGCTCTTTTTGAATGTTGGTTCCTTATAGAGAATTTTTTTTTTTTGGGGGGACCTAAGCTGGCATATCATTAAAATCTCTACAGGCTTCGAAAATATCCAGAATGTGTCATCCATGGTATATCAATGAAGGAAAATGATGATGAACTCACTTGCATTATTGGGTTATCTAGTTCAAACAAATTTGTATAGAGGGAGAGGAAAAGACCATCCAAATTCATAGTAGATGACATGGAAGAAAGAGTAACAAAGGGGAGAAGAAGAAACTAACAACAAAGAGTAACCCATTCAATGAACAAAGTTGTGAATGATATATCTTATATACAAAAAAGGAAAAATTAAAAAATATATATTAACACCTCTCTACAAACTCAGGATGCTACAACATAAAGCAGCAAGTGTTTTTCAAGCAAGAAATGGAAGCGATGGGCTGGATGTGATTTGGTGAAAAAGTCACCAAGCAGCAATGAGGAAGAGAAAAAAGGTACGACAATAGTCTTGTGTTGAAAATGATGACGAATAAGATGACAATAAATCTCAATGGTAGTGAATGGCATAGCACAATACTCTTCCTCAGTAAAAGAATGAGAAACTACATACTGCTTCTTACTTTTCCAAGATATGAGATAATCACCTAAAAATACACAAAATCCAGTAGCTATAGGACTTATCATTACTAGGATCACTAGCCCGACATGCATCCGAGTAGGCTCTAAGCTCTAAAGAAGCAGTCGATAGAAACAAGAGACTCTGGAAATAGGAACCACTAAGGTAGCACAAGACACGAACAACAGCTGCCCAATGAACTCTGGTAGAAGATAAAACAAACTAACTACTCACATGTAAAGTATACACAATATTAGTTTGAGTAATAGTAATATTATAACATCCTGCAAAATTTTAACAAATTAAGCAATGTGGCCGTTATTTTGACAATGTTGGAGGAATTACTTGAATTGTATTAATTGTAAGGTTACATGATTATCACTTAAATGAACACCAAGAATTAAAATATGACAACGTGATCGAATTGAGTTGCATCGATTGTAAAGTTACGACGCTCTTCCGATCTCAAATGAATGCCAAAGATTAGAATGCAATTATTAACAAAGGTGATCGTTATTTGACGATGAATAACCACTTGAATTGCATTAGTTATGTCCTGAGGTTACAAGGCTAATGCCTAAAATTGGAATGGGGCTATTGACAATGGGATTGTTATTTTGACAAGGATTGAATTAGGAAGTAATTATTGACAACATGATTGATATTTTGATGATGAATTGGATAACCACGTGAGTTTGCATCAATTATGTTAGAGGACTCAAAGATTGTCACTCAAGTGATGCCTAAAAACAAGAATGTAGTTATCGGTTAGTATAACTTGAAGTTTAACTACTGATGATAAAACCTCATTAAGTGGAAGGCCTCTAAGTAATATTGATCAAAATACAATGCCTTAATTATAAGACAATACAAAGTATAAATGTAACAACACATTCCACTTTGACATGATATTCTCCGCTTTGGGCCTAAACAGCACAGTTTTGCTCTTGGGTTCTCACCCAAAAGGCCTTATATCAGTTGGAGTGGATCTCGTAGCTTATAAACTAGTCACAATTTCTCTACCCAAGCGATGTGGGATTGAAGCTATCGCAATCATCCTACCTAAGGGGGTCCAATGTACTCGTTAGCCTCACTTCCAGTTGGGCTCTGCTCTGATACCATTCTATAACACCCCAATTTTTGGTAAAGCTAAAACGCTACTAAAGTCTAATTTTCCTCAACAATTAAAATTTATTTAGACAAAGAGTGCACAAATTTTTTTTTCCAAAATCAACATAACTCCATAACTCTAAGTGCAGAAAACTTGAAGCGTCAATTTATTTAAATCCAAGCAATTAAAAATGAGTTATTGTATTAGCGTCAAATACTAAGAAAATAAACATTTAAAGTATAACCAAAAAATAACTCCAGTCACTTGAAATTTCAATAAAACGAAATTAAAACTAATCAATGTTTGCCCACTCTCCGCTCCGCCTACACCAGCTCCTCAACCTGAAATATTTTAGAAATGAGGTGAGTATAACGAGTACACTTAGTGAGGTATGCAACAGTCCACATCAAAGCCAAACATGTAATCTAAATCATGTAAAAATCATACTATAGCAAACTACTAGGAACTGTATTGTGGAACAACCCTAAGGACCCAATTTTGATCCCGAACCTATTTACGGTCTCTGACAGCAGATTCATGCGCACAAATAATTAAACTTACACTATAACTTTCTCAAAGGCTTGATTTTGATCTCAGACCTATTTACGGTCCCTGGCAACTATTGAAAATTTAAACACAATTAAAATTGCATATAAGGAAAAGACATTGAAAACATAACTACATTGCATAATAAAATCCCCACCTCACAAGTCTTGAAAATTCCTTGAAAATGAGTGGATGTGAAGCTTCTTGAACTTTAAAATGTCACCACACACTCCTCTAGCAAAATAAATTACAATAAGTATTTTAGAACACTTGAATTAATGTCTTGGTGCATATCATGAACTTAAAGGATTTAATTAAATTTTATGAGAATGTCGTGATAAGTGAATTAATCAATTAGTGAAATTTAATAGATTAAATTGTTACTAATCATAGTTTTAAGGACTAAATTGAGGAAATTCTTGAAGAATTGTGGACTGAATTACTTATTCTGGAAGCTGTTGGGTAACAAGGTTTATAAAGTTAGTTAACCAACTAATACATATAAGAAAATACACGACGCTCTTCCGATCTTACAAAATATTTATACTTAGGGACTGAACATGCAAATATTAACTTTGTCTAATTTACAAAAGTATCCCGTGGTAGAGAGCAACCATTACTGCATGGAGGAGTTTCTTAGAAGCTTTGTAATTCAACCTTTCTTTGTCAAATCTTCGAGATTCTTATACAAAAACGTTCACAATGTCAACGGCAACTCAACTGTATCCTCAAAATCATGAACGGTAACACTTTGCATCGGGAGCTCAGAACGGAAATTGATATTCTCTTGACCAGAAACCCACTCCACTTTGACATGATATTATCTGCTTTGAGCATAGCTTGTACGGTTTTGTTCCTGGGCTTCCACCCAAAAGGCATCATGTCAGATGAAATGGGCCTCTTACAATAAGGACTTCTCGAGTAATAAACGAGTGAACCTTATATCGCCACATCCCCTCTTAACACATACGGTGTCATATCGTGCCACGTGTCGTATTCCGATTGGGAGAACTCAAAGATTAATTAAAAACAACTAAATCTGAAAGATTATAAATAGAGAGCTAGTGGGGAGGATTTCTTCAACCTCAACCTATCCTATTCCCGATCTCTCTCCCTCTTCACATACATACCTCCATATCAACGGCCATTGTCTTGCTTCTTATTGAATCTCAAGCCATTCATAAAAGAAAATTCGTCCAAATACCTTAAGGGGAGAAAAATAACCGTTAAAACATATCAAATACTTTTAGTTTTGCACTTGGAAAGATCTTTTCTTCATATATATAAGGGAATCCAACTTGAAACGCCACTTTGATTGAGAAAAATGAAGGTTTTAAGGGTACTTGTCACCATCTCAAAGCACCTTGGGAGAGATAAGTAACTAATGCTTTGATTCCCTTCTTATATTCATGAAGTTCTAATAAGACAAACATCGATTATGGCAAGAATTAAGAGATATTGTTATCTTTGCAAAGAAGAATTGATTTATTGCCTTTGGATCACTAGTTAATGCTCTATCCGTCTTGTCTTTGCTTTACTTTGTTTTGTTGCCATACTGTGAGTCATCTAATTGAGATGGGTGATGATTAGTATGATATTTGCTTTATATTTATATTGCTTTATGTAGAAATTCTGGTAGGGGCCAACCGGGATTTGAATGTGGATCCACTTGAATGTATATGACCATAATTAAATTGATATTGAATGATATGATTGCGAGCTACGGGCAGTAGTTTAACTAGTGGTAAGGCCATCTTGTGCATCCAAAAGTTTTGTGCATTTCATGCTTTCTTGAAAAGGAATTTCTCAAACAAAAGGCGAATCAAGGGATTTTGCTTCTCACTGAGTATTTTGTACTCACTTCCTGATTTTCTACAATTCTGTAAATAATTGAAAGTGTGATCTTTGGAAAGCAAGCCATGAGTTACAGCATGTCCGCGAACGTGAGTAGAGTTTTGCATGTGGTAAAAACCGATCTTTGAAGTTACTTAGATAAATGTGTGTGTGACTTATGATATAGAAAACAAGATAAATGTGTAACCTTCTATTGATTGTAAACTTACCTTTCATTTTAAAGGCTTTCCAATGGCTTGTCTCGGCTAGGTTAATCAATGAAATATACCTACTAACATAACTTGTTGTGTTCTTTACATTTTATTGCAAACCTAATTATAATGATTCTTTAAAATTAAATAACTTTTTAATTTAATTAATTAGCCTTATAGGATTTTAAACAATCCAAAGGCAAGAAAAGTTCGTTTGTATGTCACGTCCCCGCTATATTTATGAAAGCTTCCGCTATAGAATTTAATAACCAACATAAGATATTCAAGCGACAAAGACTTGAAAACCAGCAATAGTGTGATATCACAGTGGGATTATTCAGAGGTATACCAATAGAAGGTGAATTTGAAGCATTAATCTCCATAGGAATATCTGTTGATTTGGTATTGGTAAGACAAGCAAGCTCGATGAAATCTATAGTATATTTAGGTTGAGAAAGCATATAGCATCTAGGAGAAGAAGTAACCTCAATCCCCAAGAAATAAGATAATGGGGCTAAATCTTTTATTTCAAAACAATGAGCCAATTCAGATTTTAAAGTATAAATCCCAACAATAACATCAACATATAACAAAAGCATAATACAGCTAACTGAAATGCAACAAAAAAATAATGCAGAATCATGATGACTACTTTGAAAACCAAGAGAAGCAGTAATAGAAGAAAACTTCTACAACAGTTTCATTCCACGTTCAACTTTATTATCAATTATCTTACTAAATATCGTCACCCATAATGTCCCCACTTTATCCTCAGAATGAGGTTTTGCTAGGCTTGGAAAATTCCATATGGGCTTAGTCAAGTACTTCAAAATTTCCACTTTGCTGTTGCAGCCATCAGGATCCAGATAGGTCTGGACGGTTTAAAATAAAAGAAAGTTGGTCCATCAAAAGCTTGAGCATTGATTGCATGGAAACACTTGTTTTTGGTTTAAAGATATCATTCATGATCGCCAGTATGAAGGTGTGTATAGTTATAAAATATGGAGCGAGCTCTTGATCACAAATTTTTTTCGAAGTTTTTAGGAACTGACACAATTGTAATCAAACATGGGAATAGAACATAAGAAAGTTAGGAAACGAGCTTATCATCCACGTCCAAATGAAGAAGAGCAATGCCCCCCATGATCTAAAATTTTTGTAGCTCAAACTTAAAATGAGAGGTCCTATCTCAAGCCACTCGTACTATGCATTAGTTGCCACAATTACACTAATTGCTACATTGATTATCTGTAATTATCATCTAATGATGATAGAAGTACTACATGTATTGACGCCTTTTTATTTTATTTCTTGAAGCAGTAGCATGCGTAAAGCCTCCTTGAAGGATCAAACTGTCCTCCCTAACAAAAACTTCTATTCCTAAATGAAAATAATTTTTATCAACCCCGTTCTTTACAATCTCTACTGCTAGTTTGTTATTATACCATCAATTCTTCTTGGTTCCTCTTCCAGTCAGTCTCTATTGTCAAATTTATCCCACAAGTGTATGAGGTTGAACAAGTAATATAGAAGATGAGTCAAGTGCCGTACACACGAGGATTAGTAACTTAAGATACACTTTAACTAAACAACTTTGACAAGGAACACAAACCGATAAACACACAATTGAAGTTTTGAGATTTAATTTAAAGAACAAATTAAAGTTATAAAATAAAATTAAAGCAAGAATTGTTATGTGATAAGTAATTCAAATGACTAAGGCATTAGGATCCCTGAATCCACCACCGTTTCCACAATCAATCCTTAATTCCCGTTCTCGCTCAATCTAGCCTAGGGTTGAAAATCAATAATTCTATATTATTTGGAAGCCTCTTTCAGTGGTCATCTAAGCCTATACCTATATTTGAGACTAATTATCTCTACTTAACCTTCGAACATAATGCATGCATTAATTCACTATACTTATTCTTTAACAATTTCATAGAGCATAACAACATCTCTACCTATTATCGGATCCTATGTTGTTCATTGCCATATGCTAGACTCATGAAGTATCTTTCAAGAACATCATGAATCACAAAACTCAACTTAATGGTGATCAATTCAAAATAATGAAGAATCAACTAGGAAAAACAAGCTAGAATAAAGCAAGAATGAGCACTTCAAATTAATCGTAAAAACAAGGTTTCATCATGAAACCTAGTTCAAAGGATCTAGTCTAGCATGATATTGCTAGACATAACAAAAAGAAAGGAAGAATTCACATCTTAGAACTAAGGAAGAAAATCTTCCTTGCTTTTTCTCCTCCCTTTCACGTCACATCTTCCTCCTTTTTATTATAGATGCCCTTGAATTACCAATTGTGCTAAAAAAAGGAGCAAAAAATGCCGAAAACAACATATCCTGTGTTCAGCTGCGGCCTGACAGCTGTTTTGGTGCACATAACAAGGTCAAGTTTTAGAATGTTCATTCTAGTCCCTGGTTTGACTTTTCCTTGCAGCAATAGTCCTTTTTAGCATATTCATTATCCAAACAAATCCAAAACTTCTCAAATTCTTCACAACGGCCATTGAACTTTTCAAACATGATTCAAATAGACTTCTTCAAATTTTTCAAAAGTGCATTTTAGCAGTTGAACTTGTTGACATTGATCTTGTCACCCTGAAACTCTCTAGCAATGCCTCCATCAATGCCAAATCTTGTTTGTAAAGCTCAAATTTGGTTAAAAATCATCCTCTTCATTTACATTCGTTCTGAATTGAGCTTTTCACCTACATAAAGCATATTCACACAAAATTAAGTAGAAATATTTACAGATTGTATAAGTTTACATGGGTATATAATACATAAAATACACTCATCAACTCTTATCTCTTGTATATAGCCTATCTTCATCCCATAGCAAGTCGCACCAAACCATAGAAGAACAATATTCCCTTTCCATACCCAATTCACCAAACAATTCATTGAGACTGTTTAGCACTCCTAGAGGGCAAGAATTTCCATTTTCCCTTCAACATTTCTAATTACATAATCAAGCACTTTTCCCAGTTCAATTGAATTAAGATTTTGTATTTCAACATCAAAGAGCATACAAGAATATGTGTGAATAAACGTTGGATTTGGCAAAATAATTTCCTCTTCATGTTTTAGTTCTTCTTTATCTTTTGCCCTCTAGACCAATGTACTTTAACAAACTGTAATCTAAATAAGTCGCATGAGAATGCTCAATATTAAGAGAATACCTTAACATCTAGATCCACATGAACCCAGCACATACGTGAAGCTTCCTTCTCCATGGTTCTCTATAGTTGCTATGACATCGATTCCCCCTAGTCGCAGTTCATTCATAAAGGTTTTGTTAATCACCTTCTCTAGTTTTTCATCCTGTATTGGTACAAATTAACGTAAGTGCTTCTATGTTGTCTCCTGGAGTTTTAATAGAGACTTATATGGTGGCCAAGTTTCCTCTATGGCAATCTGCCAATCTCCAACACTTTCTCCTTTTAGTTAGAAACTCCTCCTACAACGACGATACTTTCTTTCACATTAGATTGAGCTATAACTTGATTGTAAATCCAGATCTATTTATCTCTTGAGTTGGTATTCCAGCTCCAAAAATTGGTGTCGTAGCCTCTTCGAGTTTCTTCTCAAGATTACTCACTTGGTGCCTAGAAATTCGAGTTAGTATGAGCCATATTTGATTCATGATTTTGTTCCATGATTTGTTTCTACCATTTCACCCAAATTTTTCTGTACCTTTCGATCGATCCTCTTGAACCTTTAGCCTAGTTCCATTCGCCATTTTTTCTGGCAACCCATATGCTCTGATACCAATTTGTCAACAACGTACCCAAACTTTAACACAAAAGACAATAATTCAACCATAGCAGCCAATCAATAAATTGAAATTATAGAATAGTTCAAAGAACTGAGTTTAATTCCTCATAAACTCAGAATTATAGAGAAACAAGGGATGAAAGTTGAAGAAACAGGGGATGAGAAAAGAGATACAGGAACCAAAGGAACCATCACGAATCTCTATTTGTTACTTAGCACCCAACCATTTTCTGAGTATAGTAGTTAACATGCGTGTGATGCACGTATTTCGTTTTATCTTTAGCATAAATCCGCGTAAAATTTGTTATGTAGAATAGGTTAGTGATTTAATATATGAAATATTAACAATATTTGCTTTAATAACAAATTTAATTAAAGAACATGCATAGCGTCTCTTGATTGACTTCACAATCTTGAAGACATTATGATATAACACTCAATATTATGTCAACGAAATATTTTGGTTTGTTCTACTTCAGTCTTGTTTTACTGCGCTTTTCTTTCTATCAATTGTGAAGGCTATGAACAATAATTAAACGGAATAAAAGTCAAAAATCGATACTTGATATGCAATTGCAATCTTGAACAAGAAATTCTTCCCCCAGATCATAATTAAGTGATGTTTCATTTGCCTCTCCATTTTTTGCAAAATGTGGTCACAAGAATCTTGCTACTTGAGAAACATTATAGACTGCACAAAGAATGGGAAGAAAAGTTGAATCTAACTCATCTCTATAGAAGACAACATTGAAATTGATACATTTATACACATTTTCTATGAATGAACAAAATTCCAATGCCTTCCCAGAAATCTAGTGACAAATTGAGACTTATGGATCCTACCAAATTCAAAACAATGAAAGCTAGTAAGCTACATACCAAAGTATCCATAAATGCATATTTCGTGAAATCAATTTAATATTCAACAATAGACAAATTTGAAACTCAATAACTACATATAATTGGAAACTAAACCAGCAAGTTCCAACTAAATAAGCTAAAAAACAAAAGTAAATATACATGGACAAAACTTGGATCAACCATTGTTGTAATAGTCTATAAAACTTTGTTTTGTCTGCTTCTAAGTTCTAAGTCTATAAGCCAAAAAAATCTGATATACCTGGAGCTACTTCCTTTCAGCTAATGTACATGAGTACCAATCTTTTTGAAGTCCACATTTGGCTGATTCCTACAAAAATTATATGTAATAACCCCAATAGCAAAGACAATCAGTTCATCTATCTAAAATTCATGTGAAGAGGTCGCATTTCAAGAAATTAATGTTCTCAAACTAGTCACTAGGCAAAGATAACATTTTTAGGAAGAAATATCAAGCCTTGGTACAAAGGATTGAAAAAGAGGATTTGCAGAATTTATGTGTTCAAAGGATATAGGGAGAAAGATCCAAAACTTGTCAAAATTTAAGCTTGGTTCATTATAATATCAAACATCCCATTAAAAGATAAATCAATACACGATCCAACAAATATTTTGAAAGTTCTAAATACTTGACAATTGCAAAGAAATTCACCAATTATCCTCAGCTCATTACGAAATTCAACTCGACTAGCTCATGTCAGGTTAAATAAACAAACATTGATAAAAGCAATATACATAATATAAAACATTGATCCTTCTGGCCCAGCTAAATATATATTAATATGTAATACTTCCGCCAATCATTTGCATAGTTTTAAGAATTTTGAATTTCAGCTATACCAAATTTGCAATGTTTATTAAAATAAACAATAAAAGAAATACCTAAAGACTCTTCCATTTTGCTTTTATCTGTGATTCAAACAACTCAAGAATTGAACTTTGTCTTCCACAAAAAAACATCACTACTTGTTTCTGCAAGCAAGATATCAGTATTAGAAATTTGAATTATCTTCAGGAAAAAAATTACAAATTTTGTAAGTTATGGGTAGATTTATGTTGATATCACAACATTCATTTTCTCCAGGTGAAAAAAAGTTGCCAAAAGTAACTTCTAATTTCTAATATTTCTAGGAATTCCCATAACTCTAATAGAAAAGCTTGCACTAAAGATTTAAACATTCAAAGTTCTTGCAAAAAAACCTGCAATCCAAGGATCTAAATTTTACAAAGAACACACAAACCGATGCAAATGGTATTGGAAGGTGATTGATATAGAGTTTCCCTTGTTCCCTTTCTGCCTAAAGCCTAAATTGTTTCTTATTTGTGCTCAGATTTGTCTCCTCCTCCAGAGATTTTCACTGAGTCAGACTTTTGATCCATTTGCTATTTCTGGCGGAATTTTGTGAAATGATCCCTAGCAATTTGCTTTTACTATGGAAAAGATCCATAATGCTTAGAGTAATAAGTGCATTTCACAATCCTTTAAATTTTGATTATCCATGTAGTCCTATGACGGCCATCAAATTTCAAGCACCCTTTAGGGATTGAACACATCAATTATCCCATTGTTTAATTTTTTTTTTCTATGGAACATCTCTATCCTATTAATTAATTAGCATAATTGATTATTTTTTTAATTGAAGAGATATAATTATGAAGTGTAAAAGAATCACAATTGTGTCCCTACAGTATTCAAGTTTGAACAATATAACAAGTTAGCAAGTGTAATGTAGATTCATACGAACTACATGCAGATGGGGGAAATTTTGCCTGTGTAAATGTAAATCATCTGAGTTAAAAAGAAACATGCAGCTATGCAAAAGACAATACAAGAAATCTCAAGAATCGAGCCATTACAAAACATATGAGATCATAAAGTATCATTTAAAACTTCATGAACTCAAGAAATCAATGAATCTACTGTCACTTGTTTCTTCATCTCTTCACACCACCCTCACCCTAGAAAAGGGGGAAAAAGGGCCAAATTGACGTCATTGAGACCCTGTCAAAATTAAAATATAATCAAAGGTAGATAAGAATTTTGTTCGGCACAGGCAAAAACTTAAAACTAATTAATCAACTTGACATCACAATGTTTAAAAAGAGTCAAACTATAAGTTTAACAACAAAATGTCAATCAAAACTAAATGAAGCAAAAAATCCCCAATTTCATTAGAAAATTATTACCATCTGATAAACCCTACAACAATAGATGACGTATTTCAAGTAAAAATGTGACATAAAAAACACTAAACATTGTAATATTAAAAAAAAAAAAAAAGGCATAACCATATTAAAACGGTACAAAAACTAAAATTAGAATAGATGACTTGGAAAGTCGACCGCTCGACCGCTACTCATTCTCTGAGCCAAATCACGAATTACAACCCAATAAACAAAGCCCGTCAGTTTACATGTCTCTGTAAACCGAATTATGGTCTGAGCTCTCCGCTATTGGAAGAGAGAGAAGATTTCAAAAATGAGAGATGAGAGATAGCGGTGTTGGGCTTGGACAACGTATACCGAATGAAGTGACTTTAACAGAGGAGACAAATAAATTTCGTGTGCTCTTCCGATCTGATGCTCAAAAAAGTTGGTGGTAAAATGAGTAGGGCTGTGCAAATAGGTTTCGGTCTGGGGTTTTTGAAGGATCAAAACTAGACCAAATATCTTTGGTTCAGTCTCAGTCTCGGTCTCAAAAATGGCAAGCCCAAACGGTTTCAGATCGGAAGAGCGTCGT
>CAVNYN010269691.1:0-68660 GCA_963692815.1 Nyctanthes arbor-tristis
CCTCTTCCGATCTATCTTTTTTATTGTTATTGATTGAGCTAGAATGCTAGTATTTCTTGTTCTTAGACCCCAAGTCTTCCACCAAATTAGCCTTTGACTCCATATTATGCATTGCAATTCTCTTTTCTGCAGCTCGGTTGTCTTCTTCAATACAAAGATCAAGATCGGAAGAGCTCTATTGTCATCTTCTTGCGCTTATGCTTGAGATAATTTTTGAAATCTTTCTATAGTAGAGGCAGCTTCTCAATCATTGCAGCAATTTGGAAAGACTCACTTAATGGCATACACTTGGCTTCTATGTCATGAAGGAGAACTTGCATTTCTTGAACTTGACTCATAACAGTCCTTGAATCAACCATCTTGAAGCCCAGGAATTTACCAACAAAGAATTTCTTTGTCCCAGCATCTTCAGTCTTATATTTTATGTCAAGGGACTTCCACAGTTCTTTAGCAGTCTTGTAATTACAATACACATTATGCAATGTGTTATCCAGCCTATTAAGGATGTAGTTCCAACATAAAAATCTAGATGTTTCCATGCACCAATAGCCAATTGTGTGTTCTTGTCGGTTTCATTCTCCGGGGTTTGTAGAGGGCATTCTTTATGCATGAATTTCACCAAGTTGAGCATTGTCAAATAGAATAACATCTTTTGTTGCCAATGCTTGAAGTCTGTCCCATTACATTTTTCCTGTTTCTCTCGTTGCGAAGCCGGCGGCATGACAAATCCACTAGTATCGTTACTAGCCATTTTTTGTTATCAGGTACAGAAAATAAAAATCAATTTACATTTAAGAATTTACGTAACAAGAAAAGAAATGTAGAAGAAGAGAAATATCAAATCTCTTTTAAGATTATTGCTGAGATATGACGAAAACCAATCGACAGAGAAGACGACAGAAATCAAAATTAGGAGATGAAACAAGGTACGCCGTAGCAAATCTCCTTAAGACAGATTTCTCCCTCGTTAATCAAAAGTGTACACGGAATACATACATCTGTCTCCCAAGATAAGCTCCTTCCAAGCCAAAAGTGCACACTGAATACGGACATCTTTCTCCTAGATACGCTCCTTTCAAGATTGATACTGCACTTTTATACCAACCTTGACAGTCGAACCTCGACTGATAATACTCTTCGAATGTTCGGATTACTTTTTAAAATAAAAGAACGATTTAGAAAGAAGAAAGAATAAAAGATTTATTTCTGATTTTCTGGAATGAATAAAACGAGTACTAGGGTTCTCTATAAATAGATATTGGGTAATTGGTGTAAAAGGTCTCTACGTTTAGACATTATTGTACAAATGGTCCCTACCTTTGATTTTTGGTAATTTCGTCCCCACCTTCACATTTTTTTTGCACAATCCATCCTTCATATGGCTTTGTCTCTAATTCCTTCATTTTCAAAAGGGCTTTTTTGTCCATCCATAAAGATTTATAATAAAAATCAAACAAGGTTCTAAAATTAATTACCAATATTGAAAAATAGTTATTTTTAATATTTTCGATAATGCAAATTATTTTAATTGGTTTTCAACAATATTTATTATTTTGGGAATTCATTTGTAATTTTTTTAAAATTTTAAACTATCTTTGGACAAAAACACCCTTTTATAAATGGAGAATATTAAAGACAAATTGATATAATGGTGAATTGTGCAAAAGAAATATGAAGGTGGGGATGAGATTGTCAAAAAATCAAAGGTACGGATTATTTTCACAACTATGTCCAAAGGTAACGATATTTTGCGCCAATCACCCAAAAGATATTGGAAAGACACCTCTTCAAAAGACATAATACTTACAAATGTTACAACCGTTGGAATAATGCCTAGTAGAAAAAACATACTTGTTAGGAATTAGTCATGTCTAAAAGTCACAATTCTTCACTCATAAGACACGACTACTTGTCTACAAATATTCTAAGACATTCTAGAATATTCTAATCACTAATTCCAATATTTTTACGAGTCTAAGCGGTTCACATGTGACATCAATTTCTCATCCACCCAAAATTAGTTTAGAAAATTAATTAAAACATGATTATCTACCAATTAATAATGTCCGCTTAAACAACAGTCAAAGTGGTCAATACCTACTTTGTGAACTAATTTCCATCATAAGCAACAGGTGATTATATCAATACTAAAAGTCTAAAACATCTCATGAAGATCCGATGCAACGAATCATGGTAAGACAGACCATAAATAAAGAGGGGTTAGAATTAATTCTCCAATTGATTTGGTGAACGGAACCTTTTTAACGTTGAATCTAAGGGGAACCATAATACCTTTTTGTTCACTTTTGATTCTGAAATTGATAACATGAATTTTAGCGGCGTACCGTGGTTGTTTAATATATATATATATATATATATAAATTTAAAAAAAAAAAAATCATATATCTGGTTATGCCATGCATATGGTGCACGGAGATTTATTGTTCGAGGTTCAATTTCATTCCTTTATCTGCTATGTACATATTCTCAATCTCCCATTCAACTGTTTGACAGAAAGTGGACTTCGGTCTATGGGTTAACAACTTGGTGATCTTTTAGTAGTGCATTTAACTTAGAAAGCCTGGTGCTGAGGGTTCGTGTGAGAACTGACTTTGGGAATTAAGCCTCTTCGCAAGCGTTGAACCAGAGCGTTGAACTTGAACCAGAGCTTGTTTGGTCCTTAATATCCAGCCCACGAGTACAACCCACTTAAATGAAAGTTGAAAGTTGAAGGATTAACTTTGCAAAAAGTTGGTCAAAGTTTTTTGTTGGCAAGGTCTTTGGGCTATTATCAAAACCAAGAGTTTTATATATGAATCGATAACTTATCCAAGTAAGTAGATATATTTGTGGATGACTATTAAACACAATAAATTTATCATGTTCAAATGCAAGAGGATTATAATATGCAAGTTGGTGATGAAATAAGATGCAAGTTGATTAGCTTACACAAGTGGTTTGTCTAATAGGCAAGTGGGGACCAAGCAAATAAATAGATTATCTCTTCGCATTCATGAAGCTAACATTTGCATAATTGGTTATCAAGTTGTATATTGTTGCAATTATAAATTTGTATATTGCATATTGCCATTTCAATTCACCCATTCCTTCATCTATGAATAGGGGGCTTGTATACTTCATTTGATCACTAACAAAGAAGTGAAAATTACTCTATAACCTATTTTCTCTTTATATTCTTTAATATTGTCTTTAGTTTTCTTTAGTTTTATAACAGAAACCGAGCTAGTAATTGGTTTTTCTTGGAATCCAAGTTAGACTAATTTGTGGAGATTATTTTATGGACTTTGTTCTGGCTGCAGGAAATTACAACATGCATACATACACGGATGTATATTCGAAGAAAACAAGAAAAATTTGTGAGGAAAATTTCGGTCATTGATTTTACTACTTAGAATGAGAGTTTGGCGTTCAATTGCATGTTCGTCCTCTTTAAGTAGCTGTTTTCTCCAAGCTTATTCTTGAAGAGATTATGTGATATTTTGCATAATCTCTTGTATTGATAATTGGTTTCCATTTATATTGATAGGTGATGTTTCATGTGCTAAGAATGTTATTCTTGACAATATTGTGATAGTGTGTAGTTTACCTCTTGATTTAATTTAATGTGTAGTTTACCTCTTGATTTAATTAGGAAGAGAATCTTGAGTAGAAAACATGTTGTATTCATATTATTACTTGGACTATTAATGGCCTCAACTACATATATATAGCCTAAGTAAAATAATGTAAATTAGGCTTTTCAATAAAGAAACAAGGCTATATATATTTGGCACGTTCGAAAAACAAAATCAAGCCTATATATATAAGGAGGAGGACAAATAGACACGTGACCGACGTGATTGTCATTAGCTTAAAAGTCATATGATGGTTGAAAACAAAGTCATGCATGCCATGTATGTTGTCTATAAAAATTTTGTTAAACTGTTTCTATAAATTAATGGCAGAATTGAACATCAAGATACAGGATTTTACGAGACAATACAATATGTACAGGTATAATTAGTAGTAGTGAAGATTTTTTACTATTTTATCAATTGGACACTCTAGTTCCTAAAATTTTACAATGAATGCTAAATTCAGATATTTATTAATAGGACAAAGCTACAAATCCAGTCCACTTTTTGTACCATTATATTGAATTACTTATATCACGATAATTTGTTTCTAATTTATTGAGATATAGAACAATTCAATAGGTGGATGCGATATGAACACAGGATAGAGTGGGATATTTAGCATTATTCTTATTAACATTAGTCCAAATTCTTTTTTGACAGTTGAGTTTGGAGTAGTGGGATGTTAGCTATCTGTTTCAGCATTCCACGACAAACAATAAACAATATAATTATTCCAAAGTTAAAATAATCATATGAAATGAAATGCTTTGATTAATTACTCGAATTCATTTAGCATACATTTATTTTCATAATTTTTCAACTAGCATAGATCAGGCACCCGCATTAATCAAAACGACATAGAAACAGGAACAAAACCCTACTAATAAATCTGCTAAATTCAGCTCAAACCATATATTAATCCCTCTAACCTAAAGCAAAATTCAGCTAAATTTAGCAGCTGTTCCTATCCCTATAATCAAACTACCTGTCCTTTAACAATTACAGTCCACAGATTATTGATTACAACCCATGATCATCTTATTTCCTCTACCTGCAATGTGTTTCCTAATCATTCTATATAGTACTGGCCCAGCATTGCCTGTCTTCTTCTGGCTTTCATATTTCAAAGTACAAGTTCAAATATTTCATTCATGTTTTTGTTTTTCTCTACCTAACTGTTCCTAGCTCCGAACGTTGGCATCCAGAAGTGATCTGCTGATGTCTCAGTGGCAACTGGAAATGTGCTTGATATCGGCACAAGGCAGAGCCCCCGGGTTCTTAGATCAGCAACCTGAAGAAGTATAATATAATGGATATATAAGAAACTCGTATCATTCATTGTGTCATCTAGTGTGTCAATGTAGCATCATTCGCGATGTAATATTTGAAGTCCTAACCTTTGTATTACATCGCTGTACATGTTGACATTCAGCAGCAGAAGATCCATTTTTCATGTAGGCTGTGCTTAACGCGCCGACTTGATCATGAAGAAACTTGATGTATTCGATTGCTTCATGGAGAACTGAGGCAGTATCCGTCTGAGATAGTAATATGTAATTATAACATTTAATTAGCACGAATTCAGAATAACTAATTATATGACGTTTGAAGTTTGGTAGAGTGCAAATTTTTACCTTTCCGAAAGGTGAAACCAACTGTTGGAGGACAGTGATTCGGTCCCCCATCTTCTCTTTTCGTACCTGATAAGAAAAGCTAAAGATTTCTCATCCATTTCTTTAAATTTTATAGATTATAATGATTTTAACTTGTAAAAGTTAAAGCATAAAGCTAATAAATCGGCGTAGTCAAAAGCTTAATCAGTTCATTAGTACCTTAAAGGTTGGTAATGGAGATGGTGTACTTTCAGTTCGCGCACGCTTAATTGCAGGTTCACTGCTGGTTTTCTTTGACACCGAGCTTAATTCTCGTGTATCTCTCTTAACTTCCTATAAATTTTGTTAAAGGATGGATTAATTTTAATAATTTGTTGTTAAGAGAGCAATATATATATATAAAAAATAAATCTGATGAAACTGGAAATCCCACAAAGAAAAGACGTGTACAGGATATTTACCTTGGAAAGATTACGTTTGGCGTTGATATTTGATGATGGAAACTGGGATTGTGTTGAAGGAAGGAAACTTGCAGGAGAATCATTCAATGATGCAGCAGTCATATTGGTGAACTTCAAGTGATTATTAGCAGGTTGTTTATTTGGCAATACAGGCTTCGTCAAGGGAGAGAATTGGGGCAAATTAGAAGACAAAAAGTACTCGTTTGAGTAATTCATCGTGGGAGATTGATAGTTTATAGCCCCGTTATCTAATAGGCGCAGCTTCGAATCTGTATCAAAGAAAGATTCTTCCCTCCAGTTCTTTTGTATCTGTGGACAGTTCACTCCAGTTTGCTGCAGATAATTCAGGTTTTCATGGCTCTGCCTACGAAATCACAAGAAAAGAGAATATTCATTAATAGCATATACTTCTTTTCTCCTTTGGGAGAACACCCAATAAATTTCAGAAAATTATTACTAATTACATTAGATCGGGGTTTGAGTCATCTGGTATTAATGGTGGAATTTCAAAGCCCATCATTTGTAGGGTTGCACCAATGGATAGTTTGCCATTGGCAATGAATCCTGATGAGCCTGGAAGTTGAGGTTTTTGAACATCTTGGAGTACAATAGAGCCTTCAGAAGGCGAACTTGAGTCATAGTTAGATCTACTTGTGTTCATGAACATCTCGTTTGGCCATCCAAAATTTTCGATCTCTGATGAACACAAGGAAGAACCAAATGTATTTCTCGACGAATTCCACCAGTTTCCTCCGCAAACCTCGCCTTGGAAGACTCTTCTCTCATGGATTCTCTCTTCTCAGCACTGGTCTTCTTGTGCTTCCTTTTTCCACTTGATCAATCTATATGTTTTCTTGTGTTATCTTCAAACTTAAGTTTGGTCCATATATAAATGCAAGTGAATTTCTTGGTTGGTGTTGAATATAAACACCAAAACCAACACTTGCCCACCCGTGTTTCTATTCGTGTACGTGTTGAATTATTTCATTTATTTAAAAGTTTAAAAAATATATTATATGATGAAATGATGTATAGATGTGAATCTAGCTATTGAAGAATAGCCCACACTGGAATTAAAAGACTACCAGTATATGGTTGACATTTGAAGGGCGACTATGATTACAAAATCTGAGGGATTATTATCTTCTATTACGGAACAATGACACCACACCCAAAAAGTCGAAAGAGTTCTGGGTAGAATTCTCCTTCATATTCATATATTAGTTTCATTCTCCTACGGGTCCCACGTCACTAACTTTTCTTTATTTGATTTGATTTGATTTGATTTGTTTATTTTATTTTGCTCCTTTCCCTTTCTACCTATAAAGAATGAAACATAAAAAATTTCTACTTGCTTATACTTCAGGGTGTTATAATATGTTATATTATTTTATTTTATATAGGATGATAAAATAATTTTATCTAGCTGCCCGCCACACTTTCGGTCGAAAGATTTTATACCTTTTTTCCCCCCTAAAGTACAAATATATACCGTGTAAAATATAAATAGTATATATGCGTATAATTTCATATTTTATGTAAATTAAACGTTTTCTTTGGGAGATTACAATGTTCTAGCTTGTTACTGATTGAAATTTAAATCTTATTCGATTACAATTTTTCTCCCCTTGTTGGGCGAACTAGTTTCTGGGATTGGATTTTCAAATTTTAACAGAAAAATAAGGGAGTCTCGCTGAATTTGAAAGGCATGACTATCAAACTAAGAACTCTATGGCGCTGACTTACACAAGTCAAAGGCAAGTTAGGTTAGCTTCACAATTACATTTTCTATGAAAAAAGTGAAGAATATAATTTATG
This sequence comes from Nyctanthes arbor-tristis, assembly GCA_963692815.1. Classification (NCBI taxonomy): domain Eukaryota; kingdom Viridiplantae; phylum Streptophyta; class Magnoliopsida; order Lamiales; family Oleaceae; genus Nyctanthes; species Nyctanthes arbor-tristis. The sequence continues at coordinate 7,531 of CAVNYN010269691.1, forward strand.
TTCAACGCCACCATTAGGAACTGGGGGACTCATTATAACATTAAGTCAAGAACCGTCACCTCACAGGATTGCTAATGATATTTTAACACAAAACTCACCTTTGACCGCTAATTTGAACTATATTGACCATGGTATATTTGTTACATATTAAACTAAATAATTAATATGATCAAGACCGGTGGCTTCTGTATTATCAGTATCCTGTAAAATGTAAAGTATGATAAAGTGTTTCTAATTTAAACAGGGTTAAGCAAGGTTGAAGTATATAAAGGAAAATGTAAAGCGTGGCTATTAAATACAAAAGCTTCACGCTTATATACGAGCTTGAGCAGCTCATAGCAAGAGCTTTAGTTAACATACGTTTACTTAGTCTTGATAGTGTTTTTGTTAATCCAAATAATAATGATGATGATGATGATAATTATAATAAGAATAATAATACTATTATAATCTCGTTGACTTACTAGAAATGTATTAATAACCAACGAGTCATTTGAATCTTATGTCTACTGTGTTAGGCAACTTCAACACAACACTTTGAAATCGTGACAAAAAGGGAAAAAAAAATATTGAGTCCATTAGTTGAAATCCATTTAATTCTAAGAATTCCAATAACAACAAAATCTTATTGGGCAAACTTAAATTGTGTGGTCGCAGATTTAACAAAGAATAAAAAGTTTATTAGTGTTATATATTCAATGTGGTCTCAATCATATTATTATTTTATTTGATATTATATAAAATATAAATAAATAAAACGAAAAAGTAATGGTGGCTCACTTCTTCTGTAAGAAAGAAAAAAAGGGCGGGCGGGCGGCCGTCGTACACGGCGGGGATTGAGGTGGGTGGGTGAAGTTGTGGAGAGTTGAGACTGGTGGGGCCGGAGACAGGTAAGTGCTTATAATTGCGGTGTGGGATGTGCTAATGAGTCAAAGCAAGGGTCCACAAATCACACGCGCATTACATCATCACTCCGCATACCAAAATTTCTGTTCCAAAAAGCTTGTTGGCGTCTCGCTTAATTAAACTTGAAGGTTGATCTTATTGCTTAGGCACGTTTTATACACTTTTGACTTTCACACTGCACACCGCTTACTAACTAATGTTCTAAATATCATAAAATACAAATATGGTATTGAAATAAATCCTTAAGCTTAAACATATATATTACGGCGGGGGCATATTCTACAACAAGGACGGACTTAGGATTGTTCACGGGATTGAGTTGGAGTTACAGAAAAAACAGTCAGGTGGTTGGGAGGGGGCGGAGGCCCCTTCTCGAGGGTTTGGGCGCAACGCCCTCAAATATTTTTTATATATTATAAATTGTTGAAATGAAATTATAATAGAAATATCATAATACATAAAGATTTTAGAAAAATTTGATATAGTCTTCTTTGTAAATTAGCTTAAACCAAACCTAAAATATAATAATATTCTCCCAAATACACAAAGGGAAAATATATCCACACTACAATTTTTATAGTTACACTACATTTTTATTACATTGAAGGTCCTTAATCTTTATAACTTGTGAAGTTTGTATCTCAACAAATCTTATTACATTTTTTCTGACCTGTTTAATTAATTTTTATATTTTGTTTCTTAATAATGGTTATTATTCAAAAAATTTTATTCATATATCTTAGAATCATAAGAAAATATATATTTTACTTTACGGATTCTTCTTTTTTGACTTATTTAAAAGATTTAAGTGGTTCTTACACCAAAATTTTTAGAAGAAATCATTGTTAAATGTAAGATGTAATAATCGATTGAAGATTAAGAACAAATGACAAAGAAAAAGTTAATACCTTAATCTAAAAATATGAAAAAAATAAAAGATATTAAATACAATTAGAGTGTGGTGTGTTTAATAAAACAAGTGGTGTCAATATAATCACACATACACAAATCACAAGCATATATAATAACCTTAACATCATTTATCCATTAACGGCAAATAAAAACAAATAAATATTGTAGCATAAAAAATAAATGGGTCTTCATTCTCCTAGATACATAATAAAAGAAATAACAAGTTGGATTTGTTTTAGACTAACAAAACTTAGATTTATTTTTGTATTGGGCTCACTAAATAATAGTCTTTTTATTGGAAAGACTTACTCAAAGAATTTTGTTAATTTGTCACCAAAAAAAAAATTTATTACAGTTAATTAAAAAGAAAAGAAAATAAAAGGAAGAATCAAGTTGGGCCAGCTTAAACAAATTTTCAAAGCCCAAATGACTAAGTCAATTGAAACGAGCGCAATTAAGTAACTTCGTAGACAAAGTCTTCATCCCTACTGCCTTTTCTGTCTGGTTTCTCTTTCCTTTCTCTCAAACCGTGCAACTCTCTTCGGAATCCATTGTGGCTGGGGTGATTTTACTACAAAAAATAAAAAATCTCGTCTAAAACTCAGTGCAGTCATTTAAACGCACTTGTCCTATATTGGCTCCGTCCATCAAGCTAACTTTTTTGGGCTACTTTGGAAATTTTTTTGGACTAAGGAATTTTTTTGGAGCCGGACCAAGCTCCACTAATAGGTCCGCCCCTGTTCTGTAGTTAATGTGTGACAAAGTATAGTTAATGTGTGATAAAGGATAATTTAACGGCTAATTGTAAGAGAGCACATTATTATTATCACATCAATAAATTAAGAAAAAGAAAATAATTAGGTCAGAGGCATCATCAAGTGAGTCTCTTTGGATTTTCTATTCGTCTTGTTGCGACATAGGAATGTTTTGTGTAAAGAAAACGACAGGTTGACCCCAAAGACAGTTGTTAAGAATGCAATGAATTTCAACAAGAATTCACATTAAGTCAAAGGATATATAAGACTTTTTGAAGTGTGAAACTCTCCTACTCACAAATCCACCAGCATGTCACTTCATAGCTCTCCATGCGTGTCCACTCACACTAATTTGGATTATCCTTGTTTTTTTTTTTTTTTTTGAAGAAAGCATTCTTAATTAATGTAATCATTATTTGGATTAGTGTAAGTTGTTTGCTCGAAGATAACCATAATTAAACCCGTGGAACCTAAATTAGTATAATTTATACATCTCTATGAATCTAATCGAGAAGCGTATAAGTTTTTCGATCTGATTAATACAAATGGCAGCAAGGCGGGTCGAGCCGCGTATGCCTTCTCCCCCGCCCCCGCCCCCTGCTCCGTCCCGTTAAGAAAACCCATGCCCCGGGGTGGGGTGATTAGAGATGAGTACGAGAAAAATACCCGTTACTTGTCCAGTTAAGAAATCTTTAAAAAATTAACAATTAAAGTTAGCTAAAACTTTAATGAAAAGAAGATTAAGCAAAGTGGTTAAGGTATAATAATTTATTTTTGAGTATCAATGTTCAATACCTCACTAACTCTTCTTTTGTATCAATTTTTTTAATAATTAAAAAAAAATAGAGACTACCGGGTAACGGGTTGGGGCAATCGCTACCTAACCCGATAAGAATTCGGGGCGAAGAATTTTGCCCCTACCTATCCCAATGCTTAATGGAGTGGGCAATACCCACCCCATTTGGGGTTCTCTACCGGTATCGGGTAACAGATACAAAATTATCATTCCTAATTAATTAATCACGTTGTATTACACGCGTACGTGTCAAGAAAAGAAGTTGGTTAGACGAATTTTTTAATGGAGTGGTTTTAGATATATCAAGAATTCGTTTTTAAAAAAGATGGAAAAACAAATTAATTAAAAATAATAATTGTAGTTCGAACCGATTTATGATGATCCCATATGCAATCTATGATGTCATGTTGAGGTCATAAATAGGCCAAAATTTTCGAGTATAAAATAAAGATAGAATAACAAAGCCACATGCAGTCACGAGGGATCACGTGCTAGTAAGTTATAACGCACCCCAGAATTTATTTAATTATTATTCATTTTTAAATGGCATTTATATTATTATTATTATTTTACTACAACAACGACAACAACTCATCTTCAAAATTAAATGAGAGGAAAAGAAAAATACATTCGGTCACAACTAAAAAAAGCTTCGTCTTTCAAAAGATAAAAAAAAAAAAAAAAAATTGATGGCTGAAACAATTGTGTGATTTGTGTACGTCTTTCTAACATTTACGTTGGTTTGTTTATTTCTTTGCATTATGCTTCGCTAAAATGTATTTCTTTATACATTTTTATGGCTCGTAATTATACAATTGTAACTTTCATAAAGAGGGAGAGAAATTAGACAATCACCATGCATCATATATGTCAAGCCGTCTAATTCACAAAACCTATAATGTGCTAGTTATTTGAAATTTGTTTTCTATTATAATTTGTTTATATCAGAGATTTAACCATACATATATTCACCGCTGGAAAATAGCACAAGAGGCAGAATTTGAAAAAAAAAAAAAAAAAGCGAAGAAAATGAAATTAACAACACGAAGGAACCAAACAATAGTACAAAAAAGTAATAAATCACAAAAATAGAACAAAAGCACTCCGATTTTAGGCTTGCACGCATTTTGAAATCATTCTCAAAAGTGATTATTATTGTTGTGAAATCCCTAAAACCCACTTTTTCCTTTTTAATTTATATATAGGGAAATTTAGATTTGACATTCTGTTTTGTCAATAAATTTCATATTTGCCTTAGATTTATTTATTTTGTAGATTTACACATAACAATCGCATTTTTAACGGGCTTAACGGGCTTAAATTTCATATTTTGTATATTGAAATCATTATCTTAACATGGTCTTAACGGGCTTTTTAAATTATTATGTAATATTTCATAGATCACATGGTTGATATCTTTTGGTATATTTTTGAATTTAAAATTTAAACATGTTTATTTATCATGACTTAATATATATATATATATTGCTTTAGTTACATATTTTATTCATTTAATTAGATTAAGTAATTAGATTAAAAAATAAACTAGATATGAGGTTACTATACGAAAAAACAATTTTCTCTCGTACTTGTTTGTCCAACTCCTTGGCTAGGCCTAAGGACATGGTTTTTCGTTCTTACGGTTAGTAGATACGTAAGGATGCTTCATGCATAGGAACCCATTGGGGTGATACAATCAGAACCTGATACGTTATGTTGATATGGGTAGTTGATATGTTCTACAAACATGCAAAGGTCCATAAAGAGGTTTCTACTTCCATTTATCCAAGAGTTTCTTTAAAGATGTTCACAATAATTATGAAAAATGGGATACTCTAACGATTATTAGGAATGGAAGCAACTTGATACTATCACACAATACACTATACAAAAGCACGTAAACATTCAGACCTAAGTGTCAAGGGTAAGTGTGGTACGTGCTGTTAAGTGTCAGGAGTAAGTGTGGTACGTGCTGTTACATTTCTAGAGATAGGAATCGAATAGCCAACAATCTTGCTACATACGCTTGTACTTAAGTTTTGAATTCCTTTTGGCTTGATTGTATACCCCTCTTCATCTCGCCTTGGGTGAGAGGGAATCATTGATATTTAAAGAATGAAAATGAAATCTTCAAAAAAAAAAAAATTCAGACATAAGATGATACATCTGGTAACTTTTTTTCCAATTTTATTCGCTAAAAAATTATTCATTCCTGATATGAGCAATATACCAAAAACATAGAGAATAAGACCCGTGACTTCATGACGGTAGAATTTTGCACGTCTTTGGCTAGAGAATCTTCTCCTTGGTGTCAAGCAATTTATTTACATAAACATATACGTGTTAATAAATTATTATTAATTGCAGTAAATAGGATTAAAAATGTTAATGTCAACATAATAATATATTATATTTATATGTCTTTATATAACCAATATTGTAAAATCCATGAAAAATAAATTGTCAAATTTGTTCTAGGTGTGATGTAAAATAATTATTTATATAGTCAAATGTACTTTATAGCTAAAGAAAGTAGTCTTTAATGTAAAACATATTTTAAACAAAGCATATAAACATCCAAACAAAAGATGATACTCTAGAATCAAGGAAGCTAATTGAAAACAGGTACATCGTCTTATAGTCCAAACTTAGGAAGAGACAAGTTGTTCAGTTTCAACATTATTTATTAAGGTTCTGATTTGAAGTTCCGCCTTTGCTAACAGCTTCTTTAGCCAAAGCTTTTAATTTTACACAATTTGAGAATCATGCTAGCCCATTTTAGACTGACCCAAGTTATACTATCCATTTAAGTTTAATAAAGGGTTAATTAAGTTTAATAAAGGGTTAGTTAAAAAAGCGTTTCGGAATTACTAAAATCGGGCCATGTTTTAAAATTGGCTAAATTCAGGTACATCACATCCAGAATTTTGATAAATAAGATGTATATATATACACATATATAATATAAAATACTAAATACACACGCCGGCTAATTATACTACCTAAAATCAAGGGAATCAAATTCATGATTCAAATTTTATTTATCCTAAATCGTCTGTCAGTTATCCTACAGAATATATACATATGTAAGTAATTTTCGCTCTAGGCTCTCAACCTTTTAATTTTACATTAGTTTTGTCTTTGTTCTTTTTTTTTGGTCTATTAGGCTCCCAACCTTTCATTCATTATCGTATTATGTCCCTGACGTCACTTTTCACTCCTAACCTTTTAATTTTCACCATTAGCCCCCATCAATATAACCATTATACGCTTAGTTCTTTGTTTCCATTACAGGCCTCTAAGCTTTCAATTTTTATACAACTTTGTTCCCATCCTTTTTTGGGTATGCATGACCCCTAACATTTCATTTATTGTTGAGTTATTTCTCTACTAACACCTTCCGTCCTTAATCTTTCAACTACTACTGTTAATTCCTATTAAAATCACTATTATACTCTTTATTATTTAAATAAAAAATAAAGAACAATATAAAATAAAAAGTCCATCCATTATGGCCTGTCTCACCCCTACGACAACAACTGGAAATAGTGATAACAAAAAAAATCAATCTATACCAAACTTTATTAATACCTAATTTACGTAAAAAAAAGTTTCTAATTCGAGAATCGATACAAAAGATGGGATCAGATTTTTCGGTTCATCACAGATCACGTAACGGATATGGATAAAGGTGGATCCACACAAAAAAAAAAGAAAAAAAAGCTCATTTTTTATTTTCAAAAATGAGACCAAACCTTAATGTTTTAATTCAAATTTATGAGAGATGGATAATAGATCGGTGTCAAATGAAGGTGATAATCAAAGTGAGAGAAAATAAACTAAATTAGAATTAGAGTATTATTAGGGTTACGTTCAATTTTTTTATAAATCAAAAATCACTATTTTTGGCGGATCTACCCAATCCGTTTTCACTACGTGATCTGTGGTAGATTAAAAAATCTGATTTGATTCATCATGCTTATACCAAGATCGAGAACATTCTTCACGCGAATTTGATATCCATCGAGACTGTCACAGATCGATTTTTTTTGTTATCGTATTGTTATCTCCCATTATTGTTATTGGGTTGTTCTAGATTAGGTTAGAGTGGATGTACTTTTTATTTTATATTATTCTTTTTTTTATTTCAATAATTAACGGTATAATGATAATTTCAAAAGATATTAACAATAAAAATTAAAATGTTATGTACTAAAAGTGTTAACGGGGATATAATACAACAAAAAAACTTATGTCCAAAAATGGGCAGGAACAAAATTTTATAAAAATTGAAAGGTTTGAGGCCTATAGTGAATTAAAGAATCAAGGATATAATAATCATTTTGATAAGAGTTAATGGTGAAAATTGAAATGTTGGAGACGAAAAGTGATGTTAGGGACATAATACGATAATAAACGAAAGGTTGTGGACTTAGTAGGACTAGAAAAAGAATGGAGATAAAATTGATACAAAGTTGAAAAGTTGTAGACCTAGAGTGAAAATTGCCCCATATATATGTATATATATAAAAAACAAAAGAAACCTTCATTCTGCGGAATTGTTCTATTATCTCAACCGTTTTGAGCAAATAGATGTAATATTTAATGTATGAATTTGGGCTAAATGAGGCCAGCTGCTGATATAATGCTAATATAAAGTTATCAATTACATAACTTGTGTTGATGTTCACCTTGATTTGATTGCAGTTATGGAGGTCAAGTTGCGCTTATTATTTCAAATCGCAGAATTCATGGTGGTATGAGAAGAAACATTTTAACGGATAACAACACTAGAATTGTGCTTATTCTTTCAAATTGTAGCTTTATGGTTTAATTGGCTTATTTAATCTCAACAAATCTCTGTTAGAGTAACAGAAGCTTCATGAGCGCCATCAATTGTTCAGGCAATCTTTTTCCTTTAGTTATGTGAAAGGAAACAATCAAGCAGTATACTAGTATTTATATATACATAATGAATAGTAGGTAGATTGGTGGGCATGGTTTCAATTATATGTAATAATTTTTTAACTCTATGAGAATGTATGTGAAATAGATGAAAGTATTGGAGAAAAATCAATCCCATGACGAAAAATACATCTCATTACGAAAAAGTTGACATAAACTCATCAACCAAACATAACTGGGTCGTACTAATGTATTTCACATTACGATAAAGTGTTCATTGTAACGCATTGAAGTATGCATGTGGATGATTAACAATTTTCTATTTGATTATGTACGAATATCACATGTAATAATCCGGGACGGCCGGATTGAGTATAATAAGCTAAATTCAAATTTAAAAAGGAGGAAAATTAGGGATTGGCTGATGATAATTACTGTGAATGCATAAGGAATATATATAAATTTAGGCTTGGATAGATATTTATAATAAAAATGGATTTATATCATTTATAAAATTAAATAATAATATTAATAATTTCTCTAATTTATCCATTATTTGTTAAATTGAAATAAATCATCTAAAAAGGAAGATTTTTAAAATAAGAAAAAAGTGACCTGTTTTTTACAATTTAGTGAATCTTACTACAGGTCCCGGTGTAATTTTCCCTTTAAAGAGGAAGTTTCCCTTAACTATCTAAATTGTAAACTGGTGAACTAATTCGTAAACTAACGGGGAAGTGTAGCACTACTCTTTTAAGTTATTGTTATATGTAGTAATTGCTCAAGAATTTGATTTGATTTCCATGTTAGTTAAGCACATATTATAGGGTAACTCTGTCAAAATTTCCATAAACTTCCCTTAGGTATAAAGATACTCATGAAAAAGATTTCACAGGATAAGAAAAGTCAAGATGCCTTCGTGGTGGGACCAACATAATTGGCACCTGGCACCAGCATACGTCACACTCCGAATCTAGTAAGGCGATGTGGGATGGGTCGTGTCAAGTATGTGTGTGTGTATATATATATATATATATTTGATCTTAACCATTTTATAGTCATATATATTTTGATCTTGACATCTCAATTTTATTTAAACAAAATTCAACATATATTTTCCTTTCAAAAACAAATTTCAGATTTATTTATTTATTTATCCCACATATATATACTAGTAAATTTTTCTTCCGGCACTTGTATATTCTATGTGCTTGCACAATGTTGTCAAACTCAATTTAGAGGAAGAGGCTCGATTAAACATGACAAGACTAGATCTCTTGTCTCGCCATCTTGCTCGCTGAATCCGTCTCCATTCTGGTAAATGAAATGTGCGACTCGCTATGTTTATAATATACACAAGTGTTTGCATCAAATTAGGAGAAGCATCCGCACACAAGCCATTGATTTTCTTCCGTGACTTTGTAACTAAGTTTCTGATATGTTCCCTTGCCTCTTCTTCTGTCACATTTGCTTCCCTCATGTAACACAATATCGATGAAGGTGCATCACCTCTCTCTAGCTCTGCCGGTTCATCAAATATCATCAAATCTATCAAGTTTTAGCAAAAAATTAATTAATCATATAATTTTTAGCTTTGTCCATTAATCGAGTAATTGAAAGAATGATTACGTACTGTTGAAGTTCCTTCGTCATTGCAGAGTCGAACTATCAGCGAGGAGTAATAGATTATTTCGTGATTGTTGTTAAGGATGTCAATGGTATCTTTTAAATCCTTTCCTACACCAAAGAGTACAAGAAGAGAAAGCAAGGGGCCAGATGATGATATCCAACCATTATCAAGATACTCCCACAGCCCTGGCGTATATCCCGTTTGGAACCACTTGGCTTCCACATGCAATGCTTGACAAAAATCTGTCCACTGTAACAACAAAAGCATCTCAATTCAAACTTGGATCCTAAGATCGAATGCGAATATTCAAGAGAGACTACACTTGCCAATAAAGTTTAGTCATTTAGCTAAGTGGTATTAAAACTTAACTAGGGTTCTTAGAACTTTAAAAGGTCAACTTTGTTAATATTAATTATCGGTAGGTAGACCATGCGTACGTACCGCTTTCTTTAAATAAGGCAAGACAGAAGTCCAGCCTTTGTCTTGTTGAATTTGCAGGTCCATATCAGTGGTGGTCTGACGGAGGGCAAAAAGGCATCTCCTTATGGTTTCTGGAAGCCCTTGAATTTCCGTAGGATCCCACCTGAAAGGAACGTGACAGAGAGAGTCAATTATTGTAAAACTCTGTTTATGCATTACTATGTAGGAACTAGCTGGTTAAAATTAATAATTAATACCTTTCAACAGCACAAGTAAAGCGTTGGAGTTCTTCCCTGGAACCATAATTGTCATAGACATCGTCGATTATCAAGATGAACATAATAACTTTAGTCAGCCATCTCCGAAGGCATTTATGATGTGGCTCAGAAGCAACTCCCACTGACCACAAGAAACTTTCGGCCGCTCGATCTCTTGTGAAGATTAAACTTTCTGAAAGGTTAAGATTTCTCCACCACCAAATAATAGAAAATACTAAAGAGGTAAATTTATTGGACCAATACTAATTGAAGGATCTCTATAAAGTAGTGTACTTGTTACCCCTCAATTATTTGAGTAATCCTCGAATTAAGTATAAAATAAAACATATTGAAACTCTCAACTTGTTAAATTCAATCAGCATAAAAATATAAACACACCATAATCTGGAAAACTTAAACTAGACTTTTTAAGGCTCCATGATTCAAATTAATTAATGTGAGAGTTTCGTGAAAATTCTCTTTAAAAGCACATCTCCCAGCCGTCGTTTACTCTATTTTAGAGCGTTAACTACTTTAGAATATGGTTTTACATACTCTATTTTTCAAAACCTTTCCAAACCCATATACTTTAAAAATACCCCAAATCTTTTCCACTACAAAATTTTCTAGATTTTCACAACAAAAATCCTCATGTATGAGAATGGATTTTGTTGGGAAAATATGTGGTTCAGCTAGCGTATAGAATAAATATTATAAAAACAAAGAATTAAAAATAATTCAGTACATCTTTGAAACGTTGCTCAATTGGCAACTCTATGTACCAGCCACATAAATGTCTTTCCTATGGTCCACAGCCCACATGTAAGTTCTTGATTAATCTGAAGCACAGAAGGGTTTCTCCACAACCCCTATCACCCAGAACCAAACACACACAATTGGGGAAGCATCCGCACAAATCCAATTTTTTAGGATATCACCCCTGATAGTTATGTATCTGAGCCTGTTAGAATCTTCTGCAATATCTTTTTGCTGGTTTAAGAAGAAATAGGAGAAAATATCGAATTTTTAAGTTTGATCTGTTTTACCAAGAAGGTGTACCGTCTTAGTGGAAAGCAATTTTAACAGCATTTTTAATATTTGGTGGGAAAATGAAAGAGGAAAAAGTAAACAGAAAATGAAGGGAGAGGTAAATCAGCGACCTTTTATGTCTTCAATTATTTCAGATTGTGACTAAATAAATACTAAAAATATTTAATTTAGGACATGAAAAAGATGGATTAAAAACAGAAATTGACTCCTGAGTGGGACATACATACTTTAAAATGTCCTTAAGATCCTTCTGTTGTTGGGCTTTAGCCATGTTGAAGTTAAGCCTGCCAAGTTGAAGCACCATTAGCTTGCTACTACTTTGATTGATCTCTTTCTCCTGAGCCTGGACATGTTTCTTTACGTTAAACCATTGGACTCCCAAATGCAATGAACACACCAGAGAAAACGCTTCATCTTTTGGCCTCAGACTCTCTAAGGCAAAAAATTGAGCTGCTTCCGGCAAGCACTCGCTTTCCATGCCATGATAAGATGCTTCCAAAAGTTCGAGGATCGGTTTGGCTCCACCAGAATGTGAACTAGCCATGAATTTTCCCACTTCATCATTGAAGCAATGGGACATGTCTGAAATGATTAAATGGCTTGAGTCAAGACTTGAATTATTGACAGTTAAAGCTACGTACAAATAAATTCCAAAGAATGGAGAAATCCCCACCTCGTGAAATCTCATAGCCATACTGCCGGAGAATTCTAAAATATAAAGCAGTGGCATAGAGGTTATCTTCCATGTTATTCAGACCAAACATGCAAGAGACATTCGCCATCGCGTTTAGGGTTTCAGAGATATCTTTCTCGAAATAGTGAGAAAGGCATAATTTCCCATACAATCTATGAGCTCTAACTTAGCCAATGGATCCCTCACTTTGTCAAACATGCAAGAGACTTCCGTCTTCAAAACTTCAGCTTTTCTTCTGTACATCTCTTCCTGCGAACACAAATTAATATAAAATGAACTCCAATAGCATAATGCAATTAATTAAAAGGAAAATAATCTCACATCTTATTTGTTGGTAATGGACTGTAGGAGATATTGATAATTCCAGATGTTTGGCTTGTAATTAGCAGTACGCCTTTCCGCGGGTTCTAACGTAGTTAATTGGGTGCTCAGCGATTCTTGCCCGGGAATCAATTCCATTGTGAGATTGATTCGCAAGACAAGTAAAGAGAGAAGTGCAGTTCGAAGATTGCATGAAGATCGAATTCCATCTTAGTTTATATAGAGAGAAATGAGAGACACAGGCTGGTAGCTAGATATTTTACGTGATTATAATGGGTAGCTGAGATTGTCTTTAACATTTATGATAAATTAATGATTAGAATATGCGTCACCAAGTTGATGTCATGAAATATAGTAGTAGAAATATTTTGGATGCCAAATTTTTAAAATAATTTGATAGATCTCCATTCTTACAGTGAATTGTTTTGCTCCTTTTGTCCCACAAAAATAGTCTATTATTTATTTTTTATCTGCTCTAAATTAAATTATATTTTCCTAGTTAGTTTCTTAGTTTTCTAATATACTCTTTTTTATTGTATATTAAGTAAATGAAATGATATATTAAAAGAATATATTCTTACCAATGAAGCCTAGCTCATTTGATTATGAGCTAAGTTGAAGTGTTGAAAGAGGTCCCAGGTTCAATTCTTCTATATAGGGCACTCTCTACATTTTATTATAGTATGTATTCCCTAATATGCGAGTTTGTATTATTGATTTTTTCGACGCTATATTTTAATAGGACAAATATATATATGCCTTTATACTGCTATAATACAGATTTGTAATAGAAATTAAAAAAAAAAAGAATATATTCTTAAATTACACTTTTGAAATCATATTAATTTTCTTTTGAAAGGCAAAGGGTCATATTACGAACTACGGATCACCAAAAAGTGGTGAAAGAAAATGTGGACTATTTTTTGCTAATTGAGTTTCCATAATTTATGTGAAAAATAAAAGTAAACTACTTTTTGTGAGAGGAAAAAAGTATTTTGTCGTGTATGTAAGTAAATTCCATTAGAATTCAACCGAGCCCATTAAAATCCAAAAAAGAAAAAAAATCCACTAAATGTTGGTATTTATTATTATGTGACATCACGTAATATATATATATATATATCTATAAAATTCTGTTCAAATTCATAAATAAACAGATTTTAAAACGGCTACCTAAGTAACTAATTCAGATAAAGGATGAGGCCTTGAAAAAAATCTATCAATCAATTGATTAATTAGTTATTAATTAATTAACGATGCGTACATGCTAGTCAAATCACAAATGCATGTGCACCACGAGTACTATTAGACGTAAAGCGTTTGTGTACATATGTATTTAGGATAATATGTGTAAAACGTGACAAACAATTTCATCATAAGTAGGAACATATGAAAAATGAGAAATAAAAGTCAAAATATATATGGTACCATATACTATATATAATAATTAATCTGAACTACAACCCTTTTGAGTACAACACCTGGCAGTTCAGGTTTCGTCCTTTTCAGAAACTCCAAAATTTTCAAAATATGAACTAACAAAACTTCAATTGATCTCAAACTTTCAATCTTAATCACACATTTTTAGACATTTACCAACTTTTTAACTCATGCTTGTCAAAATTTGTCAAGACTCCTTGAAATAAAATTTTTCTGATTTTCTACGCATACGTTTATGATATGTTTACTAATATCCAAGTAGATTTTAGGAGATTAATTAATATAAAGTATAATTAATTTACTTGTACATATGAATGTACATAGACATTTATAGAAACGGTGTGAAATTACAATTTCATCGCCTTATTTTGCAATAAAATAATGAAAAAATATGTGGATAAAATCATAATTTTACTCTCTATCAATAAACTTATTTATACATTAATAATCTGTAAATATAGCATTACTCAATAAAATATAATTTTGTTCACTCGCCTAGTGTGGGCGGGGTTACACTGCCCATTTCTGACGTGACAATGACATGGTTAAACGTGACACACACATAGCCGCTATGTGTGTAACAATTCAGAAGTGGATGGTGTAACCCCACCTATAATCGGTGGATGAACATTACTCCTACTATAAAATAAGGCCAAGTAATTAGTGATATTGTTTCTTATAATTAACGTATTAGCTAGGGAACATCACTTTCAGCAAACTTGTCAAAAGTAATAGAGTACACGCATCTTTCCATACGTCAAATGCTAAAACAAATTCTCTACTCAAATTCACGTAGATAAAACTGACACAAGATTATCGTGTTTTCACAAATTCACAAAAACGTTAAGAAAGCCAAAATAGAATCGACAGTATCTATCAGTCATACATATAACGAAGAATATATTTTTTCTATTCTTATTGTACTAATTAATCAATTAATAGTATACACGCGTGCTTGAATAAAAACAAAATGTATGGGTTTTAAGTTATCTAACACAAAAGCTTCAGCAAAAGCTGATTCATTAACTTTGAAACTAGTCTCTTTTAATTAAGGGAATTTACTGATTTTGTTTGAGAGGAAAACTAACTTTGAGTTTCATATTGTCGACTCTTGATTTTAGATCCATCCTGTAAACATTTTTGTTACTCTTCAACTTGAGTTTACCGTCGTCATCTTTTAATCTCCACACATTTTTGTCATTCTTCGACTGTAAAGTTGACTGTACCACACATGTTACCAAACTTATTTTTCGCAAAATTAGAGAGAATCTGTTTAAGTTGAGATCGGAAGAGCACATTTATATATAGTATATGCACATTACATAAGATATGTAAATGTGATTGACTTGACTGAATTCTATTTATTAAAAATATATATATAAAGTTTGCTATAAGCCTTGATCAAATTTGTCCTCCTCCAAGGGGCCTTACAGTACTTGGCAGGTTGTCCGTCAGTGACTTTAGCACTATCCAAAGTTATATTAGAGCATTTTCAACATTAGGGAAAACCTAAATTTGGGTTTTTTTCTCCGCAACAAAACCAAATAAGTAGAAATTTTAGTTGAGAAAATGTCATTCGCAGGGTGAAAAAACCTATTTGAGGGGTCAAAATTCCCCTTCTTGGTCCACAAATATTATACAAATCAATAATATTTCACCAAACAATTTTAATTTTATAGTCAAACAATTATTAGGAGATGAAAATTTTTAATTTTGTGACAAATGAAAAATTAGATAGGCAGTAAAATTTATTATCTATATGTAACAAAATAAATGAGATTTTAATTTATATTTTTACATATATGTACAATTCCAAAGTCATTTAAACATTATAAACACTGACGTTAAATTTACAACACCCGCCAACATCATCAACATAAATAGTATGCATGGGCTATCTTTGATTATAAACATATTATGATGTGTGGTAGCCAAATTCATATGAGAAATGGGTCCCCTCAAGCTTTCCCGTATATACATTATTTGGACAAATGGATTTTTCCTAAAAATGATCTGATACCAAAGGTCTGGTTGTATAATATCACCAGACGCTTATGTGGCAGGTCAGACGCGTGACATCTGGTATGTCATATCATACCATGCAATGTAATATTCCAGATAGCATTTATATCTAACATGTCACAAAAGCGTCTAGCGGCATAATGCATCTAAACATCTAGGGATAGCAACGGGGCGGGTCGGGTCGGGTTTGGTCTTCCCCGTCCCTGCCCCGAATTTTTTTACCCCCCCCCCCCCCGATCCCCAAGTGGGGCGGGGAGGGGAGGGGGATTTTTTTTTTTTTTTTTTGGTAAAATCTCTATATATTTTTTTTTTGCACTAATTCACAAGTCAAAGGTAGTACAGTTGGTTAAAGGTTAGGGTAAGTTGGATTGATAGTTGAGGGTTCAATTCAACCTCAACACCAAATTTTTTTTTTTTTTAATTAAGTTGAAAGTTTCGGGTTTTCGGGGCCGACCCCGCCCCGAATCTGAAACGGGGCATAGATTTGTACCCTGTCCCCGCCCAGTTTATAAAACGGGGCGGAAACGGGGTGGGTTTTCATCGGGTTCGGGTTTTCGGGGCTTTTCTTTCATCCCTACAAACATCTGGCATTAGATCATTGCTCAGATTTTCCCCCAAATTTTTTCTATTTAGCTGTTTTCCTCTTGACTTTTTAGCCCTAATATTGAAAGTGCTCTTATACACTTCTTTTTCACTATAACAACTGTGTCTCATGATAAATTTTGAATTACGTTGTATTCTCATTCCACTTCACATTCTACATTACACTTTCTTCCTTTTCTTTTTCTTTTTTTTTTTTTTCTTTTTCTGATTCAACACTCTGCATCACACTTGAAATATAAGATTATATATACGCTTAATAAAAATAGAACTTTTAAAATACAAGTATATGGGCAGGGTAAATAAAGGTAAAAGGGGAAGTTTAATTAGGAGAAAATTTTAACAGGTGCTAACGTTGTGAAGAAAAACGGTGAGAATGTAGCATAATTCACGTATTTTTGTATTAAATTTAAAGGAACCTGCTTGATCCCTTAAGTTTAGCTCATTTAGTTAGAAAATCTATGTTGAGGCTCTGGGACAGGTTCGATTCCCCTCAATATATGTGGGAGTTTTCAACATTTTATTTTTTTTTTTGTAAGCCGCTGTATTAGAGTTTTTATTGTTAATTTCTTTAAGCGCTTTAGTAAGACATATATCTATGCGCACCTGTATAACCATTCAGTTTGTAATTATACTTTTTCAAGAAAAAGGAAAAAAACAGTTTGGCCATTAATTTCGAATAATTAGCTTGCATGATCTATGTGTGTGCACGCGTGAGTCGAAATTAATTTATGCATATGCTACAAAAATTCATTGAACAATACTATATAGCGCAAATAGTGCTTAGCACAACTCTAGGTGGCAACTAGTGAGACATTAAATGATAAATGAAATTCAATGCTTAAATAAAGGACTTACTTGATTCAATTTTTCATTTAGTGCCACATTTGCATGTTGCCAAGCACTAATAGTTTTAAATAGCATTACTCAAAATCATTTAGAAATTCCAATAACAAAATTAATTAATAACACCCACCCCCTTCACAAAAAAAAAAAAAAGGAGGAGGAAAGCAAGAAAAGAAAGAAAAACTCAATCCATTTGAATTTCCTGTATTGTTTCTTAGTTCTCTCTTTCTCAGAGTCACTTCATACTTGTAACGTAACTGGTGCAGTCATATGGAAACCATTTTTTTATTTTTTTTCCTTGAATACTTAAATGTCACTAGACCACTTGAGTCTTGACAACTAGTGCAGAAACTCAATTAGTGAGAAGTTCTTGTTAATGGAAATTCTCTATGAATAAATTTCATCAATTCCATTAATTGGAAAGGTTAATTATATTCACACCACTAATATTATTCAGTACACCACATATTTTGTAGTGGGAATATAATTAGCCAATTTGAAAAAAATAGTAAGAATTCAGTAGTTGTTCTTTATATTTTATAACTGTATTGATATATTAACAGAACCAATGATTAGTTCTGTAGATGACTCTAGAATCCACATCCGTATATCTTTATAATTCTATCATATGGTGGATAGTAAGTTAGAACCATATGAGTAAATAAGTGGTCGAATATTGATGTAAATATAAAATATGAGGTTCGAAATTCCTAAAATTAAAATAAAATTTCACTGTGACTACCTCTTTGTCATTGAACTCGCCGGAGGAAGTAATGCACGTGTCTGTAAAGTGCATATTAAAGGCGAAAAATTAGAGCCAATTAATTAGTGGCTAATTTGCGCTAACTAATTCTAACATTTCGTATTATTGAGCAATTTAACTATAACCTTCAAAACTTAGCAATTCTAACATAAATCTCACATTTTTAACTCAATCTAACCTTTTTAGCTTAAAAAGAATATAGCATCCCTCAATTTTTTTTATTGACCCTAAATTTTAATTGAATTAAGAAAAAAATAAAAATAAAAGTTTGGTTGTATTTAAAAAAAAAAAAAACATGAGAACTTAACGATGATAATGCGGGCGTGGTTGTAGGCGTAAATCTGATCTATATGCAGATCGGGTTATCCGGACCGCTTTTTAATATGTCTATATATCCATTTAATATTTTGATTTTCATTTGTTTTACATTTATCATAATTATAATTAAATGAAACATAACACGAAAATTAGGGCGGGACACCATTGGTCAATCCAACTCCACAAGTTTGCATATCTAAAAAATACTACTCCATTCAGGATGAGTTCTCATTGCATTTGAGACGAATTAGATTTTTTTTTTTTTTTGGCCATCATATATGAGATTGATAGTATTTTAAAAAGAAAAACTAAAATTTAATATTCAATATTCGAATAAAAAGGTTAGATTGCACAAAAAAAGTGGGATTTGATGTTATAATTTTCAAGCTTAAAAGGTTAAAGTTATTTTACACGATAAAATGAAAGATTAAGATTATATTGTGCCAATTAGCCATTCAACAAAGCATAAAGAAATATTTAATTTGAGAATTAGCTAGTAGATACTTAAAACATTAAATGTAGCTAGACCACAGAAAATTATGATACGGACAAACATGTTAACCATCTGACACGATAATACAGTGAAAAACTAAAACACCTTTATAATGCTGAAATTGACATGCACACAGCACATACAACATTTGTTGTTCAATATCGTGATAAATGATTATCATATCAACGCTTATTCTTAAAAATTCATATTTTTAAAATAAATAAATAAATAATAGGTTGGGCTCAAAGAATTGACTCAGTTTATGAGTTTTGACCAAAAGTAGATGGTCCCAAAATGTAAGACAGCCCTCCCTTGGGGCGGCCGGCCCAACCACGCACGTGAACCCGCTCCAAACGACACCTCGCTGCTGACCTATGCATGATGCACTTCGATTTGTGCTTGCATATCAAAGCACGGTGTAGTGAAAAATACAGCAATGATTTTATTCTTAGACGAAGATATTTCAGCCCGATTAAAGAGTCTTATCTATCTTTTAATAAAGAATTTTATTACTTATGTGACAGAAATTTAATAAAAGCGGCTGCTTTTATTAAATTTCCGCAATATAAGCGATCTATCTCTTTATCATGGTCTTATCTATTTTATTAGTAAATTTCAAAATATTTATCCACAATTGGCTGATTTTTTCTTTTTTTTATTATTATTTTTTTTGAAAGTCTGATTTTTTCCTTTTAGATAATTCTTCTTGTACAAATAATGTGCATGAATACCTTTTTTAAAGTTTTTTTTTTTTAACATTACAAGTACAATCAATCTACATTAGAGCAATATAAATGTATATAGAATTACACATTATAACAACAACCAACACAGAGAAATAATACAAACCAATATAAATATTAAAAAACTAGCACAACTCACAACTGGTGATAAAAATAGTTTAACGATCCCAGGGTCTAAGCCTTGCCAATTAGGCTAGGCCTCATTTGCATGTTGGAAAACACAAATGCGATTATTGTGTATGGCCAGTCCTGCTATGAAGCCAATAAGGCAACTACCTCATGCCCAACTCATTAAGGGGCCCACTTTCCTTTGTTGTACCTTCAAATTTAATAAGTAAAACAACCCATTCAAGTAATCTAAGAGGCCCAAAATTTTAATGACTACTAGCTTTAGGGCCTATCTAGCCGTTCACAAAAAAACTCGTAAGGCTCAGTTTTCTTTACGTACATAATATTGTAAGTATAGTCTTTTTATAAATTGCAAATGGAGAGTCATCAAATTAAATAACCGATATAGGATCCAAAATAAAACTAAATAACGAATAGTGGAATTTTGAAGCCCTACTCCTCTAGATGGGGAGTTGCTTAATGTTATTTGTTGCAATATATGAATTAGACTTATTTTCGTCCTTAAATTTTATAGAGGAAATGAAGAAAATGCTTTCTTGACTTGATGAACCAAGGCCGTTGTATACATTTTCTAGTTGTATATATTTTCGTAATTTTTGGTTCATTGTATATATTATGTTTCCAATAATATATATTTGCATACCAAATCTTGTTAATTTGGAAAGAGGTGTTAAAGGTCACGATAAAAAAAATTAATCAATATAGTATTAAAAAAAATTTTAGGAAGGGGACACCCTTCCAACCCCAGTTGTTACTCGTTATGAGGGTCCATGTTTCAGAGTTCCTCTAGGGACCGGCACTGCTACCGTGTACATGGTAATTATTAATTTAATAGATAAAAATAGTACATCATGTTAATTAAACCCCACACTCACTAGCTATTTTTGTTTAAAAGTATATATATGGATTTTTTTTATGATGGGTGATTGAAATTTGTCTAGTATAACGGAGTCGTATCAAATATGTGGATGTAATTAGTTTGATTAAATTCTTTTTTCTTTTAATATAACAAGGGAAACATGGGGAGGAAAATTAAACCCTAAACTTAGAGTGTGAAAAAACCTACTTGAGTGTCACTAGATCACGTGGGTCTTGACACCAAATTCTAATTTTAAGTAGAATTGATGTGAACATGCACTATGACTTTCTAACTTTGTAATAACTCAGATTAAATAGTTGCTAGTCAGGTGATGGGATAAATAATTAAAGGTGTTTGAAATTGTGACATGAGAGGGTGTTTGATCTTCTTTATCAAAACAAATTATAATCACACACACCACTGATTTGACTACTGATTTGATAACTTGAAAGATTGCTACGTAGGGGTTTTAGTAACACGTCTTTATTAGTTGCACTTTATCTATGATTGTAACACGTAGAACTGCAAAGACCGTAGATTAGATGAGTCATATAAATAGGCTTGTGTTCTCTGTTTTGGGTTCAGACGTTCATTCTTTCACTTTAGGGGCTTGGGTTTTCTCTCGTACTCTCTCTCTCTCTTTTTCTCTCTATAAGATTAGTGGCAGCCATCTTGTTTGCCTATTAGGTTCAAGGGTTCTTGAGTGTGTTTGTAATCCTTCTAACTTTGCCAGTTGTAATCTTTGTGGTTATTTCATGGAACCAAGTGCAAATCCCTTTGGGGATTGCTCAATGGTAGAGTTTTCTTAGATTCCCCTAAAAAGGATCCGAGCTTCTCTCCCAGGCCTTAGGGCCAAAAATTTCTGGTATTGATTTTCTGATTCTGTGATTTATTTTGTGCGTGCGCGATCCGTATCACTTCAATTCCAACAAGTGGTATCAGAGGAAAAAGTTGGGTGGAGGGATCAGAACGTGATTCTAGATTTGCTGTAAAACCCTAGTTTCTGGAACAACGGTTTGGGTTCCAGATCTGTTAAGAATCTCCTCCTGGTGGATCTTAGGATCACCAGTGGTTCAAAGGTTTTCTAACCGGAGTCTGCGGGTTCCTTCACCAGCTTGTTGCGGTTTTCGGGTAATACCTAACCTTACTTGTCCTGATAATTTTCTTGTGGGATCTGGTAGTGGTTTTGCCAATCATCTCCTTTGCCTCAAGTCTTTTGCGATGACCCCTAAATCTGAGGGGAGACAATCCGCGCCTTCATGTGTCCTCATTTTTTTCCTCTTCAAGAATCTTTTATTTGTTTTGGTCAGTGTTATGATTATATATTAGGTGGAGGGTTACAGTTTCTTATATTTCTTTATCCTATAATAATTTTTGTTATTGTTGGATATTTGTGAAATACTTGCTGTGATTCTATCTCTCTATTTGTATTTTCGCTTTTGTTTGGAGCTTCTGATATCTGTAGTGATATTATGTGACTGTGAACTTGGTGTTCTACCTTTTTTTTTTGGTCTACTTCTAAGGTGGATATAGATATTTAGACTTAGGGATGTCAATGTTCAGCTTGGTTCGCCAACATTTGGGCGAGCTCGGCTCAGGCTTTTTTCGTCCTAAGCCGAAAAAGCCCTAGCCAAAGCCCGGCTCAACTCGGCCATCAAAATTAAGCTCGACCTGAGCTTTGACTCGGGCTTTTTCCAAGCCAGGCTTTTTTTTATTTTTTTCCTATTTTAATTTAATTTGTTTTTTTCCTACCTAAGTTTGACACGGGCCGGCTCAGCTCGGCCCATTAGGCCCATAGTTAAGGGCTGGCCTGTTTAGCCCGCTGAGCCACACTCGTCGGCCCGGCTCAAGCTTGCCCTAGAATTTGGCGCTCTGCTCTGGCTCGGGCCCGTCTTAAACTAGCCATGAACCAGCTTGGCTAAGACTTTTTACGAGCCGAGACACGGGCCGCCCGAGCCGGCTGGCTAGTTATGCATCCCTATTTGGACTGGCAAAGAAGACTTTAGTCTCTGGCGCCGAAAAGTAAGGGCATTACTTCTGCTTACTTCTGCAGCAAAAGTATACCGCTGCTATTGATGGCACTTAGCCTGCAAAATTTAGTGTATAATAGGAGATAAGAACTTGATGAATTGGTTTGGAGCACTGTGTTTCTCCATCTTTCTGATGCTATTATCAAAAAGTTTGGACAAACAACCACTACTATTGGACTTTGGAATAGGCTTCAAGAACTGTATTTCACTAAAACTATTCCAAATAAATGTTTTCTACTTAGACAGTTCTTTACCTTTAAATTTGAGTCCTCTGGAGATCTTGAGTCCAACCTTGATAGATTTAATAAATTTACACAAGATCTTGCTGACTGTAAACAGAAAATATCTGAGGATCAAAAATGTGTCGCTCTTTTAAATGTTGTTAGTGACAAATATAAGGATGTCAGATATGCTTTGGAATATAGTAGGGAGAGCCTTACTGTTGATGCTATCATTTCTACTCCTAGGAATAAGGAACTTGAAATGAAAAATGAATCTAATAACTCTCAAGGCGAAGTTATGATATTTAAAGGTAAAAGCAATTCTAACTCACATAGTAACAGTAATAACAAGAAATGAAAAAATTCTAAGAAGATAAAACAGGAAAGGTAAAATCTGGTCCAAGAAAGGAAAAAATTCTAGCAAAGGTAAGTCCAAGAATAAAGTTAAAAACAGGAAATGTTATTACTGCAACAAAATCCTAGGTCGGGCTAATGATCTAAAGGACAAGACTAAATTTGAAAATGGGTCATCTAGTGACACTAAAGATGACAATAATCTTGGAGCTGTGTATGTCACTTCATTTGGAAATGTTTCTAAAGATTGGATTCTAGATTCTGGTTGTACTTATCATGTTTGTCCTGTCAAAGAGTAGTTTACTAATTTTCAGTATTGTGACGGTTATGTTCTTTTGGGAAATAACCAGTCTTGTCCTGCTCCTGGTATGGGGAACATTGTCCTAAAATTGAATGATTCTATGACTTTAACTTTAGAACAAACAAGGTTAGTTCCTAAAGTCTAAAGAAATTTGATTTCTTTATCTTATTGGTCTGATGAGGATTATGATATTCATGTTAAAATTGGCCGTTGCAAAGTTGAAAAAGACTCAGTAAAAAATCATAAATGTGCTAAAAACTTTTGGCTTATTTCAAATTAAAGCTACTGTTATGACATGTGAAAATGTTTTTATCAATGATTTTAAACACTCTTTACTATGGCACAAAAGGTTGGGTGATACTGGTTCTAAACCCCTACAAACTCTTTTTAAAATAGGAGTCTTAGGTAAAACAAGTTTTGAAAAACCTATTTTCTATAAAGAGTGTATCTTGGGTAAGCAAACCAAGTTACCATTTAAAGAAGGTGTTCACAAATCAATTGTTGTACTTGAATATTTACATGTTGATCTATGGGGTCCAAGCCTCTGTTCGAACTGTATCTAGGTTTAGGTATTTCTTGTTGATTGTTGATGGTTTTTCTAATAAAATATGAACCTTTCTGTTAAAATCTAAATCTGACATCTTTCAGAATTTTAAAGATTGAAAAGTCATAATTGAGAATCAGACCAGTAAGAAAATTAAAATTTTGAAAACTGATAATGGTCTTGAGTTTTGTAATGCTGAATTTGACAATTTCTGCAAACAAAATGGTATTTTAAGACATGGAATTGTTACCTATACACCCAACAAAATGGGACTACTGAAAGAGTGAATAGAACCTTTTTGAATAAGGTTAGGTGTATGCTTTTAAGTTTTGGTCTCTCTAAAGGTTTTTAGGGTGAGACAGTGAAAACTGTTACTTACCTTATTAACAAGACTCCAGCTAAGATTATTAGCTTTAAGACTCTAGAATTCTTGTGGTCTGGTGTCTACCTTAGTTACTCTCATTTGAAAGTTTCTAGATGTGCGGCCTATTCCCATCAAAATGAAGGAAAACTTGATTCCAGATCCATAAAATGTGTTTTCTTATGTTATCCTGATGGAGTTAAAGTGTACAGACTATGGAATAGGGATATTCCGGGTTATAAAGTCATAATTAGCAGAAATGTGATTTTTAATGAGGATGTTATGCCTTGCCTGGTGACTACTGATACTTCTTATGATGGTTTGAAAAATAGGCAGTCTGTTTGGGAAATAGCACCTCTCAATGCTCAGCTTAATCAAAGTGCTCCTTCTATTGAGGTGGAACAACATAATGAGCTGCATGAAGATCATGTTTCTGAAACCTCGGAAACACCTGAACCTGAAATTCAAGAAACAGAACCTCAAATAACAAATCATTCCAATTTAAATAATTACCAATTGGCTAGAGACAGAGGTGGGAGACAGGAAACTCCCTCTACGAGATACTATAATGATGATTTTGTCATTTTACTTGTTTCCTCTGATAATGTGCATGGTAAACGATCTTCTTTTGATAAAGCTATGGCTTGTAATGATTCTGGTCTATAGTTGCATGCTATGAAGGATGAAATGAATTCTTTGTATAAAAACAAAACTTGGATACTTGTTAAAAGGCCAAAAGATAAGAAAATTATTGCTTGTAAATGGGTTTACAAAATTAAAGAGGATGTTTCTAAAAAATATAGGAAAAAGTATAAGGCTAAGCTTGTTGCTAAAGAGTTTTCATAGAAACAGGGTATAGATTACAATGAAGTATTTTTACCTATTGTAAAGTACACCACATTAGGATCTTGCTGGCCCTTATTGCTCAATTTGATTGGGAATTAGAGCAAATGGATGTTAAAACAGCTTTTTTAAATGTTGATTTAGAAGAAACCATTTATATGCAATAGCCTAGAGGTTTTGAGATAAAAGGGAAACATGATTTGGTATGCTTACTAAGTAAATCTCTCTATGGTTTTAAGCAAGCTCCTAGGCAATGGTATAAAAAGTTTGAGTCTTATATGCTAAAAGTTGGTTTTCACAAAAGCAATTATGATTCATGTCTATTCTATGATGGTAATGATGGTGAAAATTCTTTATACTTGCTTCTCTATATTGATGACATGCTTCTTACTTGTAAGTTAAAATGTGAATTTGAAATGAAAGACCTAGGTCCTGCTAAGAAAATTTTGGGAATAGATATTCTGAGACATAGAGTTTTAAACACACTGTTCCTACATCAATCTTCATGTGTTGATAAATTCTTGAAAATTTTTATAGGAAAGATGCTAAAGTTTCCACTCTTCCTCTGGGAAATCAGTTTAAACTGTCATCTGAGTCATGTCCCTAAACTGATGATGAGTTAAGAAGCAGGGCAAATGTTCCTTATGCTAACGTGGTGGGTTCTGTTATGTTTCTTATGGTTTGTAGTAGGCCAGATCTAGCCTATGAGGCAAGTGTCTTGACCAGGTTTATGTCAAATCATGGAGAGGTTCACTGGAATGCCCTAAAGGGCTTGCTCAAATACCTAAAAAGCAGGGCCGGACCTGACTAGAAGCATAGTAGGCTCTTGCTTGGGGCCCGGCTAATTTAGGGGCCCAAAATGATATGCTTTCTTTTTTTTCTCCCTTTTTTCCCCTCCTTTTCCCCCACTTGTGAGTGAAGCATTATGAGGAAATGGAAGTTTTGCTTCAAGTTCTCTGAGGAAGATGAAGGGTACCCAAAAAGTCAAGAAATGTGCATTTAAAATCATAGATCCCAAGAATATTGACAGCTTTCTTTGCCTATTTTTGACCCATTTTATTTACCATTACCACTTAAGCCACCCAACTATTCTTTCTCATACTTTATGGTGCTCTTATCTTCATTGGTCAATGGTAATGTATTCATGATATTAATTCCTTTGTTTTTATTATTTTTCTTTTTTCCTTTCTTGATTAGTGGATTATTGTCTAAATTCTTTTTGTTCGTCAACTTGAATTAATACTTTGTTTAGTTAGTTCTAAATGACTAGTATATTACCGTTTCAATTTTTTGACTCTGTTTTTAGTGCCCAAAAAATAAGAAGAAGAAGAAATAAAGATCAAGTGACGTTCTCTCTCATAAACGTACACTCTAGAGCGCGTCAAATTTTTTTTCCCATACTTGCCAAGCGTATTTCACATAATGATGTGTCAAAATTTGTGAAATTTGATTATGTATGTGATGTGATTGGGTGAGAAAATATATTTTTGTCAGTGTTGCTATAAAAAATAGTGTAAGGTGTTTACATACCCATAGCACAATTCTTTCAAGAAACAAAAAAGGCTAGTCTCATGACATGAGCAGTGGCCATTATGAGGAATTAAGGGCATGGTTGACTTTGATGAATGGAAAAGATAAGCATTCTCCAAATGCATGAAAACAATTACAACCTCTCTCCAAAAGGGCACGTTCTCTTTGAAAAAAGAGTGGAACCATTTACCTACTCTAGTGAATACTTTCTTTGGGCGATGGTAGATAAGTATAGATACATAAAGATATTCACCTACTGAATATCTAATAATTTGTCAACTAAGACGAGAATTAGTCTTCAAATTAGACAAATGGCATTATTCTTGAAAAAATATGAAAGAGTACAAGTTTTCAATGTTTTGAAAATAAAGAGAAGCACCACAGGCAACAGACCCAAAAGTTTTCCATTTATGTGGAAAATGGCCAGAATGTCAAACACGACCACCCTATGATTTTATTCCCATTTGTGTCATACACTGAAAAATCGCAAGGATAGAATTATTTTCCGTGAAGGTGATACTTTCAATGAAAAACAATTCCAATAAAAGACGCTCTAAATAAGTATGATGACCCACTCGGACCAGTTAAGCATTTACGGTTTCGGAATAGGAAATACATTGATTCACGACAAGTTCCAATTTACTCGGTACATGCACCAAGAGCAAAAACGGAGAAGCCGAGGGCTGCTTCCCTGATTTTGACTTAGCAATTATTCTATCCATGAGCATCAAAATGAGGAGTCATGGACTGGAATTTTCTAAAGAAATAGATAAGGCTCTGAATTTGGAGCCAGTCTGACTCAGACTGGACTAGCTTACTTCAAGAGCTGTTTCCACTCAGCAGAGAAAACAGTGAATCAACCAGAAAGAAGGTGTTATCTCTAATCCCCCCACATACCCCATTCTCCATCTTTTTCTTTTCTGTTCTGCACTCAAAACTCATTAACCTATGCTCCAACTGCATTTTATGATTCTGTGCTTAATATCCTTTATATTCATTTTCCTCTCCAGAATATTCTATCCAAGCTCGTACTTTTTTCATTTTTCACCATTCATTCGTGATCATTAGCAGATCAAAAATTAACATGATATAATCCTTACATAAGCAGAAGAATATTCAGCAAGGTAATGCAGCAAATATTTAGACCGCTGATACGCATTTTCCTTTTTCTACTATGAAAACGCCCCAACTATTGAAGAAAAAAATAGGCCAAGCCACCTGCTCATCCAACAGGATCAACACCACAGAATGAATCTCTCCAGAAGCAGAGAGATCAGAATAATATAAACACTTTCACATTGGTCACAATATTTACCTGCTACCTCCATACAATTAGAGATAAAAAAACACTGAAGCCTATAAAAAGTTGAATAAGGAGCAATTCTGTAAAAGGTTTAAATATCAAATTTTAAAAGAATAAAAATCCAATGCATCGACTAAAAGGATTCAATCATACAGCATTTAACTCAGGGGACCAGTGCCATGCATATAGAAACAATACATTATCTCCAACATTTTATATTCTTGACCAGGTGTGACAGCGTACATTTTTCACCCATTAGAGTTGTTGACATTTTAAAAAATTCTAGTAATCATGTTATGGGCATGTTCAGCAAACCAAACTAAACTAGATATATATATATATATTATATTTAAAAAAATAGTACAGAACAACATAGATTGTCGATGATAGGTCAGGATCAATTGAGGAAAACATTCTTTTAATTCAAAATAACACAAAGAAAGTCAATGAACAATATTCACCTTAACCGCCCTTAATACCAATTATCTCCTACAATCCATTCAATCTTGTACTAATGTTCTCACTTGTTCCCCGAAACAAACGTGCCCTAAAGTTGTTCCTTGGTATGATTCCTCCTTTGCCACACATAAGGAACATGATCACCCTATCTTGTAAATAAATGTGTTCCTTAAATTCAATGCATTCTTTGTTAAAACAAACGAAACGCACACTGGACGACCATTCCATGAAACTTCAATAATTTTTTCACATAAACCATACGCCTCCACAAATTTTATTTTCCTTCTTTATCGCAAATGTTTTTGGACACTTCAAGAGAAAAATTGAATGTATTCCGCAAATACCTCAATCATCAATGATGTAAGTAAAATGTGCATATATTTAGTAAAATAAACATCCAAAGGCAAAATATCCACAAATTTTATGGTTTTCCATAGCAAAGTAATAATTTTGTTCCAGTGCACAGCAAAGACACGTTCAGATCAGCTTAAAATGATCAAATGGTCCAATAAGTTGTAGGCCTTGAAGGAACCTGACGAAGTATCATACTGTTTTATATTTTCGATTTCCTAATCATTGTCTTGTAACTGTGCCCTGCCCCATCATTGATAAGGAACATCTCCTAAAGTCGGCAGAAACAAAGAATACATAGTCTTAAGTACCGTCAAACCATGGAGATGCTCTGCTCAACATTAGATATAACAAGACACACCAAAGGATAATATAACATAACATCAACAAAAAGCAGGCTCAAACCACGGCAAGACATAAAAACATAAATTTGTCGATGATCAACACTGATATAAAAAAAGAAGTTAACATAAGAAGCATGCATTAGATTTTCCATGGTAACAGAAACATGAGCGATCCATAGTCATATTAAGCAAAACATGGGCTCAAAGCATAGATCAAAGACAAACTATCCGCCTTGGAACAAAAAAACCAATACCTCTTCAGAGTTTCAAGGCTCTGAGGAATTGAAAAACTGCAAAACACGCTTTGTATGTGACTGCAAGAATTCCAGCTTCTTCAGGTAGAGAACAGTCTCCTCAGCTCTCAGCTTTTCCGATCTCTCTTTCCATTTCCACCCTCTTCTCCTCATCCATCAATTGCAAACCAGTCTTCAGTATCCAATCCTCAAAATTTCCATCATGGAACCTCACACTCCCACTGGCTGGCATATCCACATTGCTATTCACAATCCCCTGAATTTTAACTTCCTTTGAATCCCCACTTTCAACTTTACCCTTCTTACTCGGAGTCTTCTTCACAGCACTGCCGTTGGCCGTTGGAATAGCTATCACTTTCTCAACATCGTCTCCATTAGCATTGCCCCATATCTTTTTGGACAATTCATAAGCTTTTTGTTCGTGTGACTTTGTAAAGGTCCTCTCTTTTCCATCCTTCTCTTTACTTTTGTTATTCTCATACTTCTTCTTCAGCCTCCGAATTTTATCCTGCAATTGATTCCTGTTGACATCGACATGCAAATCTTTTCTAATGAAGTCATGAAATGCGTTCAAATCAGCACCAGGATCGGCCTTTTTCTTCGCAAGGTATTCAATCATGCCTTTAAGAACTACAATCTCGTCATCCTCACTCCATAGCCTCTGAAATAGCTGTTTCTTTGAATCATCACTTGATTTTTTCTCGGAAGTTTCAGCCTCGACCTCATATTTAGTCTTGGGCTTCTTAGAGTCCTTAGAATCGGTCTCTTTATCCATGGCGGGCCGTTTCGTGGCTGCAGGCTTCGTCGGAGATGCAGGTGCGGACGCCGTGGGCAGGAATTTAAGCTTCCTGGTGGCTGAATCAGGAGCGTCGTCAATGGCCATGGGCCTAGAGGCAAAAGGATTGACAACCGAATCGGGTTGGTCCGACTCCGATTCTGTTTCAGACTCCTCTGAGAATGAAGACTTAGGCTTTAGGGAAGAAGATGAGTTGGCTTTCTGGTGGGCGGGTGCGATAGAGGGCGTTTTGGCAACTTGGGGTTGTGATTCTTCCGACTCGGAGTCGGAGGGCCCTATTTCTTCAGATGAAGCTTCTTCTTCTTCTTCACTACCAGATTCAGATTCTGGCTCTGGATCATTTTCGGGTACTCGATTTTTAGCCATGCCGATTCTTCGGAGGGAAACGGGTCCAGAACCTAGGGTTTCCTGATGCGATGCTCGGGGGAATTGCGAGCAGTCAAAGGCTTAAGGCTTTGGGGAGGACTGTATATATGTTAAAGAAGAGGCAAAATAGCACTCGCGACCCTGACCTTCCAACCTTGTGACGTTGGCGTTCTGAACTTTTTGCTTGTAGCATTTTTTTTATCCGTAAAAACTTTTAAAATTGTTCTCGTGCACACATATTGCAACATGCTTATGGTGTCAACATCTATATCTATCTATCTATCTATATATATAAAGACACTTAAGTGACATTTTACCTTTTCCGGCCTTTTTTCTATTGTCGAACTTGAGGTAATTCTGTCGCGGTACTGTTTGGATGCATCAATTTGGGAAAGTTCTATTATTTAATTTTTTTTCCACCTTAATTTTTCCTCTCAAAATGGCTGTAGGGAAAGTTTCTTTTTATTCTTTTCTTCTACTTCAATTCTTCCAAAACTTTCCCATCCCGAATTCGGTAAGTTGCTTTTTTTGCCCTCTCCTCCACCTCAATTCTTGCAGGTCGTTCCACCTCAATTTTGGAAAGTTATTTTATTAATTTTTTTCATCTTATTCTTCCTCTAAAGACGTCTGCTCCCTTCCAACTCAATTTTTGCATTTCTGTAGATGTTTCTCATTCCAAAGATTTCCCGTCTCAAATTCGGTGTACAGTCATCAATTTTAGAAATTTTTTTCCACCGTAATTCTTCCTTTGAAAATGTCTACTAGGAAAGTTTTTTTTTTTCCAATCTGCTTTTAAGAATTTTAGGTTATTTTGTTCTTTTTCTAATGTTTTTCAACATCGTCTAATAATAGTATTTTTGTTTTACAGTGTAGGGGTGAAAATTTTTGGAATTATCTTTGCATTTTGTCACTATAAACAAATATGACTAGCATACTTCTTAATTCACATACCAGTTTCAAATATCTACAAGGGAAGGACAAAGTGGTGTTTCCTAGTAATACATAATTCGGGCCTCATTAGCAATTAAACTCGGGCATAATGATTGCAATAAAATGTCAAGACCCGAGAAATCTTACGATTCAATAGATTGAAAATATGTAATTGGTTACAACAAGTGTTTTATTGTGTAAACGCGATTCAATCGATTGGGGATATGATGTACACAAATTTTAGATGCAGTTATTATGTACTCTAAGTCATTAACATTAATGATTGCTTATAATAGATAAAACATTTAAGATAGTCAAACATGATATTTTATGGAATTTTAATTGTTTTAGGGTAGTGTTATTATAACCGATAATCATGAGCTCGATTTAATCAATATTTTCTGAACAGCCATTAAATTATAATATAATATTAGGACTAAAAATGATTAAAAAAAAAAAAGGAAACCAGTGGAGTGATAAATTTATACAATTGAAATATAGTAGTTAGTTAAATTACTTTATTTAAGATTTTTATAAAAATGGCGATTGATTTGATCTAAAGTAACGAATTTGTGAGTTATGATGAATCCTTGGTATGTTGTTTTTAGGAATATAATTGGTGCATACTAAATTAAAAAAAAAAAAGGAGTTTTTTGCTTCCTTGAAATCGTTTTTTATTTGAAAATATTCTTTAAATAAATGGCATACTTTGTGTAGAAAAAATTGGTACAATTACCATTACAAATTTATTACCTCAATTTTAAATGTATTTTTTGTCTATAAACTTTTCCATGCATTGCATGGGAAATGCACTATATGGTTTCACGAAATCGGTCTGATAAAAACACCTACTTAAACATCGTAGTGATTTACACATTAGATTCTAGCAATGACTTGCTTTGAAATCCTCACGTACTTGAATTTTTGAATGGGATAAGATGCTTTGAGGTGCCCAGTCATGAATAAATGTTAAAGGCCGGTGTTCATGTAATGTTATTGCATGATATTGATTATTCAATTGGACTTTATAATAGTACAAGATTTATAGTGACAAACTTGGAAATTATTGAAGCAAAAATTCTATTTGCAATAAATTTATTTAGGAGACAAGGTTTTTATTCTAATGATGATCCTTTAACCCCATCTCATCCAATACCGCCTTCTACATTTGAAAGGGAATATATCTATTGATCGCGTCTTATATGATGACCATTAACAAACGTTAAAGAGTAATATTCTCGCATGTTGCCATTTTTATAAGAAATTCAGTATTGAGTATGGAAAACTATATTTTGCAATTTTAAGAGTTACACATTGTAATAAATTATAGATTATGATTGTGATAAATATGATCCATTTGCAATTTTAAGAGTTACAAATTGTAATAAATTATAGATTATGATTGTGATAAGTATGATTCAAGCAATCAAGTTCGAGAGTCATATATTCTTTTTCTTTTCATTTCTTCATTTATATTTTTTGAGCATTTTTATATAATACAAGTTTTTGTTTTTTAACCTTTTTTTGTATGTCCCAAAAAAAGAAAGTTAAATCATTAAAGACCATCTCCAAAATATAGAGCAATAAATAATGCAATGCAATCAACCCATATGTTCAACCCGGGTTTTGACAATGCATATTGAGCTAAATAATGAGCCACATTGTACTACATGCATTTTGGAGATGTCAAACTCTTTTTTATATTTATAGAATTGACATATATACATTTCTAATTCATTATTATACAACTTATTATTGGATATATTTTTGAAGTTTTGTTCTTCCCGTGCAACGCGCAGGTGCCGTACTAGTATTGTAAGAAGCTTGCATAGTGTGTAGAATTTAGATTTTTTTTTCAATTAAAACATAGTTGGGATTTGGATTTAATTAGAGACTTGTTCAATATTGTAGATCAACGGAAGATATTACAAGTTCCCCTCAGCTCTCGCAGCCCTATAGATCAACTCTATTGGAAGCTGGAAGCGAAAGGAAATTACTCGGTTAAAAGTTCCTACTACTTGGCCCAAACTATGCGATATGGTTCAAACCTTCCACCAGAAGACAAACTGTGGAAGAAGGTTTGGCTTCTCAAAGTGCCACCCAAAGTTAAAAATTTTTAATGGAGAGCCATAAGCAATGTGCTTCCTACTGCTGATTTACTTAGAATGAAGAGGGTGGATATTTAGAGTCGCTGTCCAGTATGTTTACAAGTCGATGAGATGATTTACCATTGCCTTAAGCTCGTATCTTGTGACTTTGCAAGAAGGGTGTTTTTGTTATTGGATAAAATAAATCAAGCAGAAGGGGAGTTGGCGGTGATGTTATGCTGGGTATTATGGATGAACCGAAACGAGGTGGTGTGGAATGCAAAGTCGTACAACGTGACAGAGGTGATTTACTCAGCCAAAAGTTTTCTGAAGCAGTGGCAGGAAGCTCGTAAACCTCAGTGTGAATCAGAAAGGGCCGCTACAAACCAGCATCATCCACATGCCCTCAAATGGGAATGGCCAAATCTGCCATTGAAGAAAATCAATGTCGATGGTGCTCTATTTCCGAGTTAGAACCATGTTGGTATGGGGCTTATTCTCCGTGATCACAATGCTGCTTTTCTGGGGGCTAAGTCTATTGTATTGGAAGGAAATTTCCAGCCAAAATTTGTTGAAGCTGCTGCCGTTCGAGAAGCTCTCCTTTGGATCTCTCAACAAGATTTGCAAGATGCTGTTATTGAAATAGATGCCCTCATTGTGTTCCAAGCTTTGAACAGTTCAACGCCCGACAGCTCTCCTTTTGGTTTAATTATTGATGATTGTCGTGCCCTTTTGTCGAGTTTGTTTAATATTCAACTTAGTTGTGTTAAGAGATCTGCGAATCACGTGGCTTATCGCTTAGCAAGGATCAGGGTTCTATGACAGACTCCACAGTGTGGTTGGGTAACCCTCCTAATTTTCTTTTTGATGTACTGAACCATGATACTTTGATTGAATAAATTTCCCTGTTTCAAAAAAATAAAATAAAATAAATCATGAGTGATGATGATAACTAGTGCCATAACAGGAAAAAATTTCTCCTTTTCTTATTCAAAAGCATCAAATTTGACATACAATGCTTTTGGCAGCCGGTTTTATGAACAAATTGTTTTATTATCACTGGGGTAGTCTCATTTTATTAGATTATTATTTTTTAAATTAAAAGTAACATTTGACCGACTGTAATCTTTGATTTTTTTTAAAGATACTTTAATAAAATGATGTGACATGATATATTATAAGTTTATAAATAAATCGGGTTATAAAAATGATTGCCATACACGCTATAAAATTTCAATAATAAATAAATAAATAAAATAAAAGTTTGCCTTCCCTATTTAAACAATTTTCGCTTTTTAGAAATATAACCGGGGGCTACGTTGCTATTACAAAAATCTCATGTTTACACTTAAATCCTCATGCACTCATCTTTTCTCCCGAAAGTTTAAGTAGCCAACTTTTTAACCTGCAGGTTAATTTATGTCCCTAAAAATCATCTAAATTTTCCAAAGATTAGTGAAATTCTATGAACTTTTTTGAAATGTTGCATTGTTGCATTCGTATAAATATATTTAAGTATAATGGGAACTTTAGAATGAATCAAATAGGAGGGCTTGCAAACAAGTTTTAAGGGAATTTCTACAATAGGAAGCAAGGAGATCGGAAGAGCGTCGTGTACAATAACACGGTTAACTTAAAAAAGAAGAAAACAAACATATAGAAAAGTACTAAAACACTTATAATAAATAGGACGA
Source organism: Nyctanthes arbor-tristis (assembly GCA_963692815.1). NCBI lineage: Eukaryota > Viridiplantae > Streptophyta > Magnoliopsida > Lamiales > Oleaceae > Nyctanthes > Nyctanthes arbor-tristis. The sequence continues at coordinate 43,158 of CAVNYN010269691.1, forward strand.
CGACAATGATGATGATGATTATTATTATTATGATTATTATTATAAAACTCATTTCAAATAGTAATTGGTTCGTTTAGTCCTTGAAGGTTGTCTTTATAAACAAATTGGTCCTAGACGTTCTCATTTTGGTGACTGAGTCGTAAACGTTCAAATCTTGAGTGCTTTGTTTGATTGCTAATCCAACTAAAAAAAATTGTTGGAAAGATTAGCGCAAAACAATTTTAAATTTTAAATTTATATAAGATAGAAAAGCGCCCGTTTTTTACGCCAAGGGTTGGGCCTAAAAATCACAACCTGCCATCCCAACCCAAACCCTGTTGGGTCTATGTGGACTCTTATCTTTATTGATTCAAAAGTTGATTCATCAAGGCACGGAAGAGGATCATCAGACCTAAGTTGATTGTGTAGCCTATTTGCTGTTTATGACACGCAAGATCTCACGTGACTACATAATGTATGTCACTGAGTACATACAATCACGTGTGAAGTGTAATGCATATAGTAGGTGTCATAATGGCACCTATATATAAATATTAGAAATTATTGTATGAGGAGAACATACTCTTAAATTTCTATTTTCTAACATAAGTTTCTTTTTTCCCCCTTCTTCTAAAATCCAATTCGATCTTTTATTTTTCACAAAATAGCTTATGGCAACTGCCTATACTGATAATCTACATTTTTAATTTTTTCTTCAGCAATGTTAATTTTTTTCTATTAAGACATGATTTACATATCAGATTAAATTTATAAGAAATGGGGAAAAAATAGATAAGACGATGGATTAGACCAATTTTGGATACGCCTAAGCTTGAACCGTGTCTGTGACAAGCATGAATAGAGTTTAGTTGCAAGTGAGCAATTAGCCTGACCACGCAAGCATGCAAGCTGCATTATAATTACTACATTTTCTAAGATTGATCAACTACTCATCATCGTGAACATATTGTGAAAATTACATACCTCCAGAGTTATTTTATCAAATGTCCAATTAATTAAAAACATTTAAAACATGAAACGCCTCAAAATGATATATATATATATATATATAATATGGATAGGTGGGCATATTTTGCATTGAATTGGGGCCGACATTGTATAATTTCTACTACCTTCCCACTCCACGTCACACACATTAAAACTTTGCCCAAAACTTTCTTTTTACCCTTATTTCCCCATGTACTTGTTATTTTTTAAGGTTTTATTTCCATTAAGAGAATATATGTAATCTTGATCATGTGTGATGTGGGCGTGAGGTGCGGTGAGGATATAGATAAATAATAAATAATAAATAATAATAATTATCTGGTGAAAGAACCATGTCTAAGATTGTCGAATTAAAGGTAAGGTGCAGGGTAATTAAAATTTAAAGAGTATTACCTTATCCCCCACCCCAAAAAAAAAATAATAAATAAAAAATAAAGAAGAAGAATTGCAGAGTATTGACTTCCTCTAAAATTCTATTATATTTATAATTATAATGCCAAATTTGTACGAAGTTTTTTTTTTTTGATGCATACTAAACATAATACAGATAGACAAGCATTCTAATTAAGTTGTAACCATTTTGGCCGTGGAAGAATAAAAATCATTAGAAATAGCATCTAAATATTTTCTTTGCGGCCCAAACGTTAACGCATCTTTCTTTATCATTCTCCAACCATATGTTAAACGAGATAGATACATATTATGTCCACACTTTTTCTGTGTGGCTGCAACATAATCCACTGATATATGCTGCGGCATATGGAAAATGCAACTCCTTTTTCTTGATTCTTTGTCTCTTTGATTTCTCGTCAACTTTGGAAGGTAAATTAGGCCCTTCGGGCATCGACTGGCCAAAAGAATAATAAGGATATTTTTCCCTTTCACTTCACAATCTTTAATATCTTTCCTTTTCAATTCGTTCCATCAATTGGCATCAGAAAAGCTGTTTTAGTGATTTGACGTTCTAATCAATAAGAAAAAAATGCTACTGCTCAAATAATAACAATAATAAGTAAAAAAATGGGGAGAGCTATACATATAAGGAGAGAAAGTAATATATGTGCATAATAAACAATCCAAAAAATTAAGGGTCCGTTTGTTTCCCTTTATAAACACAATTTATAAAGATAATTTATAAAAAGTGAAAATGAGTGGTGAAGATTTAATTAAAATTTAAAATGTGTGGTGATTGTTAAATAGTTGTCAAATCAAGAATATGTGAGTTTATAAATGACAAAAATAAAGGATACCAAACAAGATTCTTAAAGGTCCTTGAAGTTCGTTTCCGGTTTCTTTTGTGCTTTAGACATCATTGAAGCACTTGAGGCTTGATTAATCCTCGAAAGTCAATTTCATTGTGGTAGTCCTTAAAACATCTCAAAGACTCGAACTAAGAGGAAACTGTTAGGAATTATTATAAATTCCCTGATTACACCTACAAGATAGTTGTTTAAAGAATTTAATTGAGACAAGAAAAATAAAATAACGAAAACAAATTTACGAACTATTAAAACTTTTCATTATATGATTAAAGTCACTACAATCATATAGAATTTCTCTCATCAACCCATAACGTCCAAGTTTTACAAGAAAAATACCCCAAACTTTACAACACCTAATTTCTCCTATTTGAACAACCCTCAAAGAATTACAAAAAAACTCACAAGATGCTAAGCTCGTCAATTTTTCTCTCAAAGACTCACGTGACTAGTATATAAAAAGAAGAGAAGAACCACATATATTTATAGGGAAAAGAAGTCGACTACGACGTCCAAGAAACCACCTAGAAGTCTTGCTAAATTGATATCCTTCCGTAACACGTTTCAATGTTACCAAATCCCATGTTGATACAAAAAGGTTTCTTCTCCAATTTCACGTGGCCGACTTCCTGCGATTTTCCTTCCAAGCAAGTGATTCAAATAAGGAAAAATTAATTACCATAATTAATGTTTGAATGCCAGAATTTTTCCATATATCAATTTGTATTATTTTGGCAATACATACCCAACAGAAGCACATGTACTTTTAGGACAATGATTCTGGATCTTGTTTAAACATCCCTTTCGTGATTCTTGTTCGAAGTTGTTGACTTCTTGTGATTCTTATGTATATATGAATTACGGTGTTTTTTACTGCGTTTCCCAACCGTCATTGCTCCGCCTACTTTATTATGGTTAATTTGAATATTTTATATACATTCTTTTTTACAGAAAGATTAATCTTGTTTAGATGGAACACTTATACGTCATGAAGATGGTTTTTGTGTTTCATCAACTATGCAGGCATAATATTATATATGCAAGGCAATTAACTTGGCAGATTTTCTATAGAATCAGATCTAATTTCAAAGTTTGGAACCAAATCTTATTATGCAGGCTGCATGGATATGCATGTAGTGACATGTTAGGCCGCACTAGGCCGCATAGGCTTTCTGACCGAGCCGCTTGGGGTGGTTTGGCCGCACATAAAATATGTGCGGGCGCACAAATATATTTGTACGTCCTCATAGATTATATTTGTGCTCCCGCACATATTTTATGTGCGGCCGCACCACACCTGTGTGACTTGGTGTTGCCTCACATGTCATTACATGTAGCCGCATAGATATGTCTACACGACGCTCTTCCGATCTGATCTGATTCTAAACTTTGAAACTAAATCTGGTTTTATAGAAAATCCGATTAACTTGGGGTTCAAATTGTGTTTTTCTGCATAAAATATCATTTGATTAGGACAACTGGGCTATCTGTTTATCCAAATGCGTGCACTAGATCAGTTAATTATTAATTAATTTGATGATACATGAGGTTTTGTGAGGCTTCGGTTCCTGGAAAAGTGGTATTGTTGATTTACCATCATTAGGAATAGCAATGGGACGGGTATTGTCCGATATTCGAAAGTACCTGCCCTGTTAAGTATCGGGCCGGGTACGAGGGGAAATTTTTGCCTCGAAACCTTATCGGGGCGGGGACGGGGCTCCACCCGGCCTCACCCCGCCCCAATACCCAATCTCTCTTTTTTTTTTTAAAAAAAAATATTTTGTTCTCTATGAAATTTCGAATCTAGATGTCAAATATGAAACTGACATACTACTTATGATGACTTTTCATATAGTTTTAATTCTATTTTTTTCTATATATTTTTAGTTATTTCTTAACGGAGCAGGTAATGGGTATTTTTTTTATACCCGCCCTGAATCACCCTCGCCCCGTACCCGCCCCGAACAGGGGAAGGCATACCCGCCTCAAACCTGCCCCATTGTCATTCCTAACCATGATCCATGTCTTAATGTATAATGAGTTAATTAATAAGACTTGGGTCAAATCTCCCGTCATGCAATTAAAATTATTAAGAGATCGATGCCTAGACTAAATAATTTTTCCTCTATTATTACGGTGGTAACACAATGGCGTTGAAATTGAAAAATTGTGCAGGTGAACTTTCAAAGTTGATAATATTGCCCCAAAATGTGGGGTGATAAAACAAAACAAAAATTTAACAATGTTTTATCATACTCGATGAGGAGACAATATGGAAAACTTTCTACTGGTGAGAAATTTACTCTTTCATTGAGTGAAGGAAATGATTTTAAGTCTACTCCAAAAATGTGGGGTAGAAAATTTGCTGTCTGGCTGTAGAAACAGATCGGGCTCCAAATTTAGAGCCCGACCACCAATTACAGGAGGCCATGTGTATTTTAAAATACACATGGCCTCCTGTAATTGGTGGTCGAGCTCTAAATTCGGAGCCTGATCTGTTTCGATAGAAAATTTAAAAAATCGGTCCATAGTGAAAACTTTAAAATACACGTAACCCCCTATAATTAGTTGTCAGACTTTAGATTCGGAGCTCGATCTGCTTCTATAGAAAATTTGAAAAAAATCAATCCGTAGTGAAAACTTTAGGACAAGGTTTTTAAAAGCGCAAAATATAAATAAAAATACTGTGAAAATTTGACAAATGTTGCCGAATATAATTGAGACACATTTAAATGTTCAATTCAAAGTTTAGATATATGTCAAGTCAAGTTAAATTTTGACTTAAATTACTCATAAAGTATACATCTAGTACGATGGGTGAAACTCCAAATAATATCCGTCAATGACGGTAACTATATTAACAAGTATACTTTAAGTTCAAAGGGTAACAAAAAATCATTTGATAAGTGGATTGTTTTCAACACTATAACTTAGGTAACTCAAAAGGTAACAACAAGTTATTCGATACAGTGTTAGTTGTCAAGGAAATTGAGAGTTGAGGTTTAAATAAACTCTTATTAAATTTAAAAAACCTATTAGAGGTTTTAAATAAATTCTTATAATACCAAGACATGTGTAGTCTAGTGGCATCCTAATTAGTTTCGAACACCCTTGATCAAGGGTCCAATCCTCACCCCTACTATCCCCCTGTAATTTTTTTTTTTTTAAGTTAAAAGCTTAATTTTCACCACTAGAAAGATCCTTCTCAAAGACATGGTACAACCAAGGGGGCGGGTAATTCAAGATACAAGTATAATTAAACTGTCTCGCCCTATGTGCTAAAAGGTGAGCGGATTCATTACCACACCAACTAGCATATCGCACTCTATAGTTATTGGCATCCCTAAGCAAATCCTTATAATCTGAAATGATAAGACTGAATTCATATGAGTCTTCTTGCCTCTGCATTGCATCGACAACAATTTTGGAGTCTAATTCAAAGATGATGTTTGTAAGTCCCAAAGAAAGTAGCCAAGTTAATCCTTCCCTCAACCCCATGCACTCGGCAATTTTCACTTCAAATCTGTCGTTAAAGTTCGTGTTCTACTTAGCAAGAAGTTCCCCAATGCGCACGAAGTAACATCCCAATCCCCACACATCTAGCATCATGAAATAAATCGGCATCAATATTGCATTTAATCCAAACCAAAGGCGGTTTCTCCTAGTGGATGATGTTGCTATGCCCTTGAAACGTAGTCCTTCCTCCTTGTCTAACTGTCATCCACCCATGTAAATAATGAAGACCATCGTTAATCATCACACGAGGCTCTTTATTGTGACCCTTCCTAAGCTTGTCATTCTGACATTTCCATAAATCCCATGCAATCATTGATATGCTTTCCAATTGCTCTTGACTCATGGAAAGACAAAGGTGGAAGAAGAAATCTCCAAAGCCAACAAAACCTCCCTGAGTAAACTTGAAACCTGCCAGAGACCAACCTCCCCTTGTAATATTTTAAAATAACTAAATAAATAAATTCTTATAATAGGAAAATTTTTAAAAATCTTCTAAAGTTGTAACAAAACTTTCCACCCTGTGTGGCGTGTATGTATACACGCCACGTGTATTTTATGAATGTCACGTGTATTTAAAATACACGTAGTGCATATCAATACACCACACGAAATGAAAAGTTTTGTTATTGAGAGATTTTGAAAAGGGACTCTAAATTTCAAATCGTAGAATCAAGTATCTCTAAAACGTGTAAAATATATTGAAAAAACTTTACTTATATAAACTTAGAAGTGGTGTCACTTTAAAGAACGGTTTGGAGTTCCCTTCTTAAAAGTTCATGAATATGAAATAAAATACGAGTATTGTTGAACACATCTTTCACTGCGGCATAGGCTGTAGCCTCATTTGATTCGAAATAAAACACAAGTATTTTCACGTGACACAAGCATTTTATTTCGTCGAGTATTTCCACACTGTCGCACTGTGGTACAAGTTGTAGTACCATTTAACTCGAAATAAAACACAAGAATTCATAAGTGTTTTTAATTACTCCGATGTCCCATAGATTTAGGTTTGTTTGAATTTTCACAAAGATTAATAACTGTATTTAAAAAAAAATACATTTTGTAAATTGAGTTCCTAATTTACTTTATTTAATTATTGGAATTTAAAATTGGATAAATTTCATAAAAGGTCCCTAATTTTTAGAAAACGTAGCAATTTCATCTCTATTTTTTTAACCTTTGGAGTCCCCATCTTTCAAAAATCTCACAAAAAGTCCCTATGGCTGGAATCCATCCATTTTGACTGTTAAAGAGAAAAATAAAATGATATTTTTGCCCATCCCGTTAAATAAAAACAATAAAATAGTTTGTTAATAAAAAAATAATAAATATTCTTCTCTTTCCTACCATTCAACTCACAACCCTATTTGACAAAATCCATTGACAGTGGGAGACTCATTCTTCTTTGACATCATTGATCATCCTCGTCCCTTGCACATCCATTTCTTTTACTATGATATGTGAAAATTTAAACAAATTTTCTAATTAGATAGTTTGATTTAGTTGGTGAATAAGATGATTGCGAATAATTACCCATGTGTGTGTGTATATAATTCTTAATATGATATATCATCACATGTGAGAATTGAATTATGAATTAGGTGTCACATGTCTCAATGGGTGAGGTGAGATTTTTTATTATTTTTCTTTAGTTAAAAATTTTTTTTGCTTTTTAATTTATTCTAAATTTAATATGAGGGGTAAAATCGTCACACTATTTCCTTTTATCGGTCAAAATGATTGGATTCCATCCATAGGTACCTTTTGTCGGAAATTTTGTAAGGTTAACGAATTCAGAGGTTAAAAAAAAAAACCAGGGACAAAATTATTAATAAAAGAGGCTATGAAACTTTTGTGAAATTTGCCATTTAAAATTTGATAGTTATTAATAAAATAAGGGTTCATTACACTTGAAGTTCTCAACTTTTTAACTTTTTATCAATTACGTCCTTAATCTTTTAAAAATATTACACTTAACGTGTTTGTGACTGAAACCGTCTATTTCTACCGTTAAAGTTAAGAGTATTTTGGTAAAATATAAAAAATAATATTTAATGTTAAAAAAAAATTGAGGGGGAGAGCCCTCCTCCCCCAAGGCTGTCGAAAATGACAGCAAAATGGTGCCATTTCCTGTAGCACAGGAGAAGAGGCTCCCTTTTTTAGCTGTCAGAAGCTTCCCCTCCTCCCCCAACTGTCGAAAATGGCAACAGCTAAAAATGGTAGCAAAAAAGGGGAGACACCCCCTTTGACAGCCAAAGGGGGGAATCTTCCCTTCCTATGCTGCCAGAAATAGCAACAGCAGGGGGGAGACTCCCCCCTCCTGTGCTGCCCTTGGCTGCCATTTTCTGACAGCCTGAAGAGGGGTCTCTCTCTCTTTTAATAAACATTAAAATATTAGTTATTTTATATTTTACTAAGATACTTTCAACTTTAATAGTAGAAATAGACAGTTTTCGTCACAGGGACGTTAAGTTTAATATTTTTAAAAAGTTAGAGACACTAAAACGGAAAATTAAAGGTTAAAGATGTAATCGATAAAAAATTGAAAGGTTAAAGTCGTTAATTGTATTTAACCCATAAAGCAATAATGATGTAAATTAATTTTATCAATGAAGGAATAAGCCGAATGGAGGGAATAAGATTTTGATATATTTCATTAAACTAGGATATCTTCAAATTAGTTTGTAATGATTTCCATTAAGATCCGATATCCTCGATCACTTGTGTATTACTGTATTTTAGCGAATTCCCTTTCATTAAAGGTGATAACAATTGAATTGAGTTTTGAATTATAAATTTGCCCTTGCCAACATACGACTTCATACAACCGAATACATATATTCGCAGAGAACAGAACAGCTTTGACGTGTGGTGGCGCCACCTGCGGGACCCCCCAACCCGCGTTTATAACCGCCAAAAGCTCCAGGCCCGCCACGAAATATTTATATCCACCACTCCTTTCCGTGTAGACGCCATCCTCTTTAATCTTCCCAGTACCACAACGGACACTGGTTTTCTTTTGTTGTTTTCCTTTCCCCTCCAAAATAATAAACTCATAGTGAGCTGTTGGATCTCCGGACTCCGGTGGAACTTGTTTCCGGCACCAAAAAAAAAAAATATATATATATATATATGGCGTCTCCGCTGGAGGAAAATGGGAACTCCTCCAACTGGGTTTTCGATTATTCATTACTAGGTGACTTTCCGGTCCCCGTCGGCGACCTCAGTCCTCTTGAAGGCCGCACCGCCTTTCAATGGGGCCAAGCCGATAATGCTTTCGTCCCTCCTACCCCTCTCAGGTCTCTCCTTTGCTCTGTGTGTTTCTAATACAATTTTTTTTATGTATCAATTGTACATGATTTACACTTCTGGTTGTGCGTGATTTCAATTTACAGCCTCTAGTACTGCAATTGTTCCTAAGATGGAAGGGCAGAATTACTTTGATTTGGTGAAAGTAGTAGTAGTAGTAGTTGTTGTTGTTATATATTTTTAAATTTCCGTTACCATTTTTTAATTTGTGTAGCTACGGTGACAGTAAGGGTTTCATAATTTTGTGAAATAGTAATCAAACTTATGGGTTACTTCTTCAACCTTTTAATTTGATTTGACTTGGTTTGATCTGCTTTATAAGATCTTTGATGGTTAGAGATACAACCTAGAGTATGGCTAAGGTAAAATAAGTAACTTTATTGCAAATATGGTCCAAGGACTTACCTTACCTTTCACACGTGCTTATTTATGTGAAATAAGAGAGAAGGGCTGGAGTTGAATGGTGGACATATGTGGAGCACAGACGGATCCCATGAGATATGTGTATGTGATTGGTTTGACCAAATTCTATTTTCAAAAAGTAGAAGAATGTAAGAGTTCGCAACCATGGGAGCTTATCCAAATATGGTGAACCAAGCAGGGGATAAGATAGTGAAAATGAAGTTTCTACGCTGTTGCTGGTAACTAATCTGTTAGGAAACCATGGAACTTTGCTGTTGCTATGCATTGTTGATTAGAGGTAACAATTTAAACCCATGTACTAAACGAGGATGGACCTCAGGAATTTAACAACACAAGTTTACCACGATAATTTCACCTTATCACATTGTTGCCTATTTGATGGCTCAATGAAATATAATTTTGGCATCAGTGTGTAGTTGAGCACATCCACCTGTTTGTTTACCATGTTTCAGTGGGGAGTTTGATGACTTATTTGGAATTTCAGATGATATGAAGCAGTTCGGCTCCAGGAAGAGGTTAGTATCAAGTTCATGAGATTAATTGTTCCATTTTAGCATATTTTTACATAAATTATCATGTAGTTCGTGGAATTTCTTTTTCCTGTTAGTTTTAGGTTTTAACTATATGGGATGCTAAGGAACTAATATTATTTTCTGCTATTTTCTTTTCATCAGTCCAGTTCGTTGATTTTTATTACTGTTTTTTTTTTTTTTCCTTTGTTTTTGTTCAGGATGAGGTCGAGCACTTGTAGTGCATCTGATTCCAAAGCCCAGAAAGAGAAAGTCCGCAGGGACAGGCTGAACGACAGGTAATCTTTTGTGTCAGTATTCGGGTTCTGTGTTGTTTGCATGTATGTTTGCAGAAGTTGGTGCTCTTTAACTGGTGAATCTTTTTCCGTGTTTGTGTTGACTTCAATTCTATGTTAAGGTTCCAAGAACTAAGTTCTATCCTGGAACCTGGAAGGCCACCTAAAATGGATAAGGCTGTTATATTGAGTGATGCTGTTCGTGTGGTGATTCAAATGCAGGAAGAATCCCAGAAGCTGAAAGAATCATATGAAAGTTTGCAGAAGAAAGTCAATGAATTGAAGGTGTGCCATGTTCTCACAGTTTATTAATTCTGTACCATAGTGACGTTTCATTAAGATTTCGCATGGATATACTATATGCTTTACTACTCGGGAGGTTTGATTGCATTTTTGTGTTTATTCCTTAACTATAATAATAAAATCTTGTAGGCTGAGAAAAATGAACTTCGAGAAGAGAAGTTGAAGCTGAAAAGAGAGAGAGAGAAATTTGAGAAGCAGTTGAAATCATTGAACACACCACCAGGCTTTCTACCTCATCCCCCTCCAATTCCGGCCTCTTTTGCAGCCCCGCCTGCAGTTGTTGGCAACAAGTTGATGCCATTTGTTGGATATCCGGGAATACCAATGTGGCAATTCGTTCCACCTACATCTGTAGACAGTTCAGAGGATCCCTCTCTTCCCCCTGCAGCTTGAGTTTTGAATGTTCTATCTGACAAGCTGCTCAACTTTCATTGTCACCATAATTGGCGGCATTTCTGTTTCGCAAGGAATTTTGAGCTGGTTTAGACATAGATGATCTATACGTTTGGAATTGACGACTTTTGATAACCTGTGCACTTGTTAACTAATCCGGTAATTTTGCTGTTATTACCGGACTTTCTTTGTAGATTTATGTTTATGAATTACGCCATAAAACATGTTGTCTTTATTCACATCCCCTGAAACCATATGAACCGTAGTGATGTCTCTGGTAAGGTATACACATTTAGTTGGCAAAAAAACATTCATAATGAAAGAGATCCAGTTAACATGGTGTCTTGAACCCCATACTTTCCCCGCTTGTGTAGTTCCTCCAAACATCGACTGCTCCATAAGTAGTCATCAGAACAGTACTAAAAGCCATCACCGTACCAACGGAGAACACAATGATAGAAGCTCTCCCATGTCTTAAGATGGCTCCTTGTACTAGGATTAGTCCGACCAATGATGCAATGAAGCAAATCACTGCAAAGATTAGGGCACCGTAAATATGCTCCATTCCCAACAATAAGTACTGCATTGCTGACATGGTTGAGGAGAAAAATACCATGAATGAACAAGTTGCTGCTGTTACCTGTACAACGCCATGTTGAGGATAAAAGTGCATGTTTGGTAGGCAATATTGAAAACATTACTTGAGAGAGACACCTGACACTAACTTACTTCTGGTTTTATTCCCATTTGAAGGAAAAAAGGACTTATAAGCATGCCACCACCAATTCCAAAAACTCCACCCAGAACCCCAGCTAGCAATGCCATTACTGGGAACGAGAGATTCTGCAATGGTCTTTGAGGTTTAAATTCACCTCCAGTTTCCTTCATCAAGAAACATCAAAAAAATATAATCTTGAAAACAAAATAACCCAGAAGAGAGAACCTAACATTTACATCACAGATTGGTACCTGCTGACTCGAAACATTATCGTCATTGCATTTCCTACTGCATAGTATCCATGTAGTGAAAATTAGAGCAAGCGGAATTTGCATTGATGAGATTAGCCAGTATCCCACTCCACATGCCTCTATATGTACAACACCCTAAATGGTACATAGCTGATCAGTTACAGTATAAACTACGAATATAGTCCAAAAGATAGAAAAAGAAAAAGAAGGATAAAAATCTTGTTTACTCTGTCAATATTTCTGAAAACCTTTTGTGGACACTGGAGTCTTGGATAGTGAGAATACCAACCTGATGGCCTTCCAGATTAGATCAAGTCCCAGAAAGATATTAAATGGTATCTGATGTCATATGTAATTGATATCATCAAGGTTTGTCTTAGACTCTTAGTTCATTGTGTGAATGCAATTTACATTACATATCCTTCAACTAGATAGACTTGCAGTGTGCGTGCAATAATGTCTTCGCCAAGCCGACTGATTTAGACAGGTAAACTCAAAATTAATTTCAAATTCCAGGTTACATGTAAAACACAACGCTCATGTCTTCACCAAGCTGACTTATTTAGATGGTGATCGTTATCACATATATTGAAGAAGAGGCTTTTTTAGACACAGCCAGTTTTATAGAAGCAAAGACTGAAGAGTAGTCCACATGACAACAAAAGTTGCTCTAAGATCTAAGACTAAAATATGCCTGAGTGTGTCTTCTTCTGTATTGTGCCACATCCCGATGTTAAGCCAACTGCTGTTTTCCTTCATTATTAATTAAACCATGGCCTTATCACAAGAACTAGAAAACTATTATTTATAGATCATGCAACTTGATGCTTGATAATATCAGACAAAAGTAGGTGAAATTATAAATACTAGTTGCAACTTATGTAGATAACATATTGAATTTGAAGAAGATAAGAAAGCATGATCATACTTGTCCATAGCGGTTTCCACGAAGAAGATAGAGCAGAAAGAAGGAAAACCAGATCATAAACAGCATCCCAAGCTTCATCCATGGAATATCCAATTTCAACCCAGATTCTTGATTCAACAAAGGCACTTCTTCCCCATGTTTCGACTCGATACAAAGATTTCTACTTAAAACTTCTGATTCCAGATTCCAGTAACACACTCCTGATCTGCAGGTCTTGAATGTGGACCAAGAAAGAAAAATCGCAAACAGTATGGTGATGAGCCACTCTGGGAGCACACGATTGCAGATAACTCCAAGACTCACTCCCAACAACATGCAGGGCTCTGACAATAGTGTTATATCGTAATTAATACCTGAATTTCTTGTGGTTTTGACGAGCATGTGGCAGGCGACGTTCGCGACTGAGCCTTCCATGACCATGAATGCCGATAAGCTGGTGGCTGTTTTGAGGTCCAGACCGGCAACAATGGTGAGAATTGGGATATAGAGGCCGCCGCCACCAATCCCGCCTGCACTTGAAACGCTGGCGGCCAGAAAACATAGAATTCCGGCTACCAGAAACTTCGCTGTTGGATTGAAATCGGTGTCTAGCAATTGAGTTTGATTGAAAGTGAGCATATCCGAACTGGGGTTTGTTGCACTCGCAGGGGAAATAATACCCAAGGTAGCGAGAGGATCACGCATTTCAGATATTTATTATGCCTCATTTTCTCTGTTTTCTCTGCTTGGAATGCTGAACCTGCAACGGTGGCTCAAAATAAAAGAAAGAAATGAATATAGGATGGCATTTTGTGAGGGTAAAGGTGGCATATAAAGACAAAGAAATTGAAAACTACAAGCTTTTTATTTTATGCAAAGTCAAAGATTGAAACAGCGTGAAATATATAGACCAACGTCCCCAACCTAAGGTTAATTACAATGCACAATCTACCTTGTACGTTTAGTGCCTAGTGTATACACAAAGTCAAGATTGAAACAGTTGACAAATGTATAAGTCAGGTCCCTAATCAAACTTTAAAGTTCACCACTTTCATCAGAATGCAACTTAGAATCTAACCTACACATTTGCATTACTAGAGATTGATCAAGTTTCCTAACTAGCACTTTGACATTGTGGCTCGTTTGTCACTAGTAATAATGCAACCATATTAATATTAATATATGAATTCCTTTCTGCAATGATCCGAACCCATCTGGATAAAAACGTGTTTTGTCCTGGTTGGGCACCAAAAGAATCTATAGAGCGTGAACATGATAATTAGTAATAGACAATATTAAGTTGGTGAATTCCACATTAGAGTTTGGCCACGTACGAAATCCGCTATCTAAAATTAATTTTAAAGAAAACGCATTGTGAAAGTTAGGATTTAGGCAATTCAATTACCCTTTCTTAATCTAAGACAATATCACTAATAATGGTAGGTGTAATCCGTATCCCCGACTTAGGGTAAGCTTTTTAGTGTCATAAAGTGCAACTTGTTAACGTGGACACAGATCTATCAACTTGGCTACTGAATAGAAGAGGTAGGACTCGCAGTTAACATCTTATGACTTGCAAAATTGATGAGAGATAATTCACGGTAATAAACTATGAACTTGATGGATACTGAATCTTGGTATAACATGAATCCTACTTTTTTGAAGGAACTTCGAATCAATTTTTTAATACTATGCTTTTTTTTTTTTTAAATGACTTTATCGAGTAAGTTCTGGACAATTGTAGTCCCTCTCCGGTGAAAAGTACCCTTGGATTCATACATTTGTTTTTGCAATTGAGTGGTCATAATTAAGGAATATATAATAAATATAATTATTTAAGCAGTCATGTTCATTCGATTTATAATGGTCTCATTGTTCAATTTAGTCTTAATTCATTTCGGTTGTTGTGTTTTGATCACATGTACACAAAAAGTGGTTCATTTCCCATGTTTATGAAGAATATTTTCTTAGTTTAAAAAAATATAATATGAAAGTAAACAAGTTTTCAATACTTACAGGGGGAAAAATCTTTAAAACATACCTTTAATATTCAGTAGATACATACAAGTGGCATATCTAACTCCATTTTCCCCCTTTCCCCAACTAGCATATGTCAAACTATTTAATTTCAACTAAATATACTTTTATTAACATAAAGTTTAACATCGAATAGGCTTCATTGGCACTTGATTATTTTGTCGTATTTGCTATTTTTTACTATCAATTATTTATTTGTTTTAGCAAGCCAAGCTAACCCCCTCTTTAAGGGTGAAAGAGATGACTTACAATTTACCGTAAATTATGTGTATCTAAATAATTGGCAAGGTGAAAAGCCACCGTTGTGACTAAGCTATGAATGGTCAAAAAAGTTAGTTTATATAATTTTTCGAGTACAAAAGCAACAAGTGGCTGTAGTTTAGTGGTAAGAATTCCACGTTGTGGCCGTGGAGACCTGGGCTCGAATCCCAGCAGCCACAAACCTTAACGAACTTATGTGTTTTTTAAAAAAAAAAAAAAAAAACCTCGGTAACTTTTGCTTCTTTGGCACCCTAATGGTGAAGTTCTACTTCACAACCCAGAGTCCCCCAAAGCATGATATGGATATTCACTTTAACAGCAAGTGGAGTGATTTTCTTATGCTGTCATGTTTCTTGCTATCTTCCTGTCCATGTCTCGCTTTGTTTTCGTCAACCCCTCATTACTTTTGCGTCGACACCACCGGTAACATGTCAAGCTCCTTCGTTGCTAACCGCGATAAGCTTCTTGATTCGCTTTCTGGAAACATTTCCATTCACAATGGCTTCTACACAGCTACATGGGGAGAAAATTCGGCCTTGATTTATGGCCTCCTGCAATGCAGAGGGGACATTTCTGAGAAGAATTGTTTGGCCTGTGCTGATGACATAGTCAAGAAATCCAGCAAGTGTGAAACCAGCACGGATTCTGCATATATGCTACCAGTATGTTTCTTGCGCTATTCACTCAAGAACTTCATTGGACAGAGCGAAAACTCCAATACTGGAGCCACTGCAGTAAATGTAACAGAAGATGTTGGAGTGGTTTCTGAAGCAAATAAGTTCATGAGGAAACTTACATCTACTGCTCCTAAACAGTCCCTGATGTTTCAGGATGGGGTACTGGATGTTGGCCAGAAGGGGAAGAGGAATGGCTTTGTTCAGTGTAGAAGAGATTTGAATGCTTCGGCTTGTGGCCAATGTTTGAACAATCTAATGGATAAATATATTCCGCAGTTTGGAGACAGACGGGCTTGGGAGTTTTCTAGCTTCAGTTGTAGCATTGGGTATGAGGATGTAAACAGGGACTTCGCTGATAGAAACTTTACCAACAAAATATCTTCAACTGGTAAGTAAACCTCAGCCCTGTTCCATCGACCTTACAGTGCTAACGATGGTTTGCTGTCAAAGGAACAAATGTACAACTATGATCATTAAGCTTCTCCAAGTTGAACACATTACACATACGGTCGTCTATACGCATATTGGGCCACAAATATAGGCTTCTCTGTTGGGATTGCCAGATTCAACTTCAGCTATGCATTATTGCTACTTCTTGTAATCCTACTCTTCATCTAATAGGTTAATGTGTTTTTTTTTTTTTTTATTATTTGTATCTGCTTCAGAGGTCCAAGAATGCACGTTGTATTTTCATTTTGCTGCTGCTAATTAGTACTAAATTTTCACATGAGATTACAAGAAGCAAGCCTTCTAGGCAGCAGGCTTCGACAATTTCACGACAGCAGCTTTCTCACTAACAAATACCTTGTTCTTAAACGTAAATAGGTCACCTTACCCTGAATCTCTGAACCTCTTAGTTTTTTGTCAGTTGATTAATCTCGTAAAAGATATGATCTTGAGATAATGGGATCTGAATAGTTGGAAGGATTGTAAGGAAATTGTTGCTTTTCCCTTTGGTTTCTTGTTTGGTAGGCAGGCTATACCAAGATGGTATTGAAATATATATGACAATATGTTCAAGAACTTCCAGGAAGTTCCCAGCACTGCACTCCACATGAGACAACCCACGTGTAGGTTATCTCATATGGCGTGCCCCCCATCAGGGCCAGCACTGGAAGTTCTTAAAGATTATCATTGAAATATAAAAGTTCTGTGAAATGTTGAAGCTATAAAGATTTCCTTAAAGAAGAACCGATAAATCAAGTTTTTCAGGGCTGGAAAGTGAAAAGTTACAGCCCATGATGTCCAATTACTAGAACATGATTTGTTTTGCTTTTGCTAAAAAGCTCAACAAGAGCTGCGTCAAACTTTTTCCTTTTGATTTCATCTGCTAATCTTGCTTTGCTGGTGCTCCTTATTTTAACTTGTCTTACTCCACTCATATTTATATATTTCATCGAATCCAAATGCTGGGAAAAAAGAAAAAATGAAAATTTACACAAGGATCAGTTCAAGCTCTTGAACCTGGCATAAACAACTTATGCAGTTTGATATCGTTCCCACCAGAGAAACTTCCATTAGGACTGATTTTCACACTTGACAAATATGCTTCACCCAATATCTGACGCTTCTTTGTTTTCCAACTAAATATCCTAAACTTAACTGAAGTTTCCACCACAACCCTGTAATCCAAATTTCCACCGCTGATGATTAGTCCATGCTGAAAATTCCGGCCAGACACAGCATCCATTTCCATCGGTATCTTGCACCAAGTTGTATTCTTGTGCCCTTGATAGAAAGGCGGCGTAGAATTCCTCCCAACAGTGACACCGTTGAAATACAATGACAGATCAATTCCATCATGGTATATGCTCATACCTTTGTTAGGATTAAAGACCTGGAGATCAAAGATGGTTACACTGGAAGCATTTCCAGCAGAAGAATTATGGGCTTGGAGAGAAGAAAAGTATATGTTTGTAATGGTGAAAGATGGGTTTCTTGGGATCAGACTTAGCCATATAACTAGACATGAAAAACTTAACACAGTTATCACCTCAAACCACCAGCAGTAGATGCTATAGTCAGTTTCACCGACGGTTTTGAGGCGGTCCATTGCCATTTGTAGTGCTGTAATGAAATGACTTAGGATTAACAAATGAATGAAGGGTTATGGAATATAAAGAGAGGGGGATTTCAAAAGGCTTATATATTTCTTATTTATGCATGCATGGAATGGAATGGAATAGAAGTAAACCACGTTTGATCAGCTAAAAATTAAGTGGAAAAGTAATAGGCCGCGTTGGATCAGCTAAAAATCGCATTCTTTTAACTGAAAAGAATTGATAAAAGATCGAAAAATACTTTGGACAGAAGTATGCGATGTTGGATTAGTCAAAGCATCTTCTGTCTTCCTAGTTAAGTTTGCCTTTCATTTGCTATGCCTACTGTGTGTCTTTCTGTGCGCCAATAGTTTCCCCTTAACGAAAAGGGGCTTTTCTCGTTAACCCCTGCCAAAATCAAAGGATAAAAAATTGGATTCTACTTAGCTTTGATCCTGGTACCTTAAATTAAGGATTTTTTAGTTTTGAATCATTAATTAATTAATTATTATATGGTGCTTGTCAATTTTAAATAACTTAATACTTAAATTTAGTAAACAGATAAACAATTGTTTATAATAATAATAATAACAACAACAATATCAGATTTTATAATATATATATATATATGAACCCACTTGTACAAATAGAGAAAAGATTTGGCCTATATTTGCAAATAGCATTTTTTTTTGGGGAATAGAACTGAACAGGACCAAAATTATAAGGACAATGAATTAATTTTTCCCCCCCTTAAATTAGACTTTGAACACAAAATATAAATTGAATTCATCAAAACTTAAAATTGAAAATTGAAATGTGAAGAGAACATGCTTAAATATTCACAAGTTGTAGAGAACTACCAAGTGTCAAAAATTTCATCAAGATTTGAAAGTCGATGTGTGAGTTTTATTCGATGATTGAGATGATACATTTAAAATTCTGAATCAAGTTGATAAGTTGAATCTACCAACTCATGTAGGTCTTATCGGTATATATAGGATGTGCGTGTGGGCAATATTTTTCATGACAAATAATAATAAAAAAAAATGTTTGGCAATCCAAGGATTTTAAAATGAACCATTTGTAGTAATTCACAGATGTAATCTTTGCATCAATTAAGCAGAAAGGTCAACTAAAGATGAACTCTCTGGACTGGGTCTAAGTCTACTAGATTAAAAACATAAACTGCCCTATAGAAACAACATGTAATATTTTGCAAGTGAATTGACTCTCAATTATTAACTGAAACAAATAATAAATATACAACTAATTAACTTTGATAACCATGTAATTAATTAAAGATGATCAAATTGTCCTACGTTGTTACTATAAAAATGGAGTATGAATTTACCAGCAGGATGCAAGAAGCGTGGCTTCTAAAATTAGCATCTTATTGCAAATGACGGCCTTATATTTTGCTTTCCTATTTAGTCTTGCAAATGGACAGTGCCTCAAAGTAGGGTATTTCCAGGAAACATGCCCAGATCTTGAGCCCATTGTCAAAGAAATTGTGATAATGTCATTTCTGTGGCACCAACTCTTGCAGCTCCATTGTTAAGAATGCATTTTCATGATAATTTTATTCGGGAATGTTAAGTCATTAACAGAATGTTTAATTGTTCGGGTAAATGGCTCAATATATATATATATATATATAACCAAAAAAAAAAATGTAGCATTATGGTCCCAACTTTTGATGCATGATTGGCACGGTTTCTGTTTTTTTTGAACAATTCCAAAAATATCATTACTTCAAATCTCGACAAAGCGCCGAGCCAATGTTGAAAGGTATACAATTGGACCATACACCACAAAAGGAAAAGGAAATAGCATATGATGCAATGATGTGAGCAGTCATATTCCTCTCACGAGGGATATGAGTGCAAGAGCCACATCTACAATCGACCAAGAGCGATTTAATTTTGCAAAGAAAAGAAGCATTGGGCGCAAACTCCAAGTTCCCATTTAGATCTTTCACCAATTTCAAACAATCAGATTCAATAAATTTAATAGTCACTTCTGTTAGAGTATAATTTTATATAGTTTTGCTAGTTTAGTATTTTAAGTTATTAGTTGCCTAAGTTAGTCCTTGCACATAAAAGGACTTGTATAAGATTAAAACTAAGTCTGATGGTTATTTTAAAAGATATAAGACTAGATTGATTGCTAGAGTTTTTACGCAACAGTATGGTCTTGATTATGAGGAGACCTTTGCCCTTGTTGCAAAGATGACCATTGTTCGTACTCTTATTACTGTTACCTCTGTTCGTAAATGGAATATGTGCCAAATGGATGTTAAGAATGCCTTTCTGAATAGCACTCTTTAGAAGAAGTTTATATGACTCCTCCCCTTGGTATGTCCCATCCTTCTAGATACTGTTGTTGCATCCCTTGGTTTTACATCTAGTCATCATGATTCAGTTTTGTTTTTTCAGTATGCATCTACTGGTCAGATTATTCTTTTATTATATGTTGATGATATGATTATTACTAGTGATGACACAGTTGGCATTACTAAGTTAAAGTCTGAATTGGCTTGTCAGTTTGAAATGAAGGATTTGGGACCTTTATCTTATTTCTTGGGTATTGAGGTTGTTTCTTCTCCTAGAGGGTATATGTTATTTCAGTCTAAATATACCACATACCTCATCGAGCATTCTCCTCTCACTAATTCTAGGACAGTTGATGCCCTTATTGACATTCCGTGATCATCACACTGGTTCTAGGACAATTGATACCCTTATTGAGATGAATGTCCGGTATTCCTCCACTTATGGTGTTCCTTTAGTTGATCCTACTTTGTATCGTACTTTTATTAGTTCTCTTGTATATCTTACCATCACCAGCCCTAATGTTGCTTTTACTATGCATGTCGTTAGCTAGTTTGTTTCTACTCCAACCACTGTTCATTGGGTAGCTGTGGTTCGCATCTTACGGTATCTTTGTGGTCCATGTTTTCAGAGTCTTCTATTTTCACCCACATCTTCCTTAGAATCCATGCTTATTCTGATACGGATTGGGCTGACAATCCTATTGATCATAAATCTACTACAGAGTTTTGTGTCTTCTTGGATATTCTCTTATATCTTGGCAGAGTAAGAAATAGACAGTGGTTTCTCGATCTTCTACTGAGGCAGAGTATCGTGCTATGGCATCTAATACTGCTGAGATTGTTTGGTTACGTTGGCCTCTTTCTGACATAGGAGTTTCTCTTTCTTCTCCCACACCCATGTACAGTGATAATAAGAGTGTCATCCAGATATCTCATAATTTTGTGTTTCATGAGCGAACGAAACACATTGAGATTGACTGTCATTTGGCGAGCTATCATCTTTAATAGGGCACCACAACCTTACCCTTTATCTCATCTTCTTTGCTTTTGGCTATAGCATCGCGAGTTTGAGAGGGGATGTTAGAGTATAATTTTATATAGTTTTGCTAGTTTAGTATTTTAAGTTATTAGTTGCGTAAGTTAGTCCTTGCATATAAAATGACTTGTATTCTTTCTTTTTGTACATCGTATTCTTTCCTATATCGACTAGGTTTTGGTTCTTTCTTTTTTTTTTCTTTCTAGTTCTTCTAGTTGAAATCCCCTCTTAGGCTTCTCTCAATGAATAACATTGTTGCATATTGAGTTATTCACAATCCCATGATCTCTAGCAAATTTCAATCCCAAAACCAAAGCCATACATTCTGCATCTTCAACTCGGGGAATTCCATTAAAGCATTCAGCCAAGACCCCTCAAACTGTACCTAAATCATCTCTAATGATTGCTCCGATAGAGTAGCAGTGCAAATTTCATTGGTGGCGGCATCAACATTAAGTTTGAGACTTCTAGCTGGTGGCGCATTCCACTTCTTTTCTTCTCTCCTATGCCTCAAGAACGCCTGTTGATCACCAATCTGGGAAAAGGTTGCTGCCATACTTAAACCAGAAATTGCAACAGATAAAGGGTCCTGTTGAGATCTTTTATGAATCAACTTGTTGCGTACATGCCAAAGACTACGAACAACACAGAGAATCTGGCACAATTGATGGTCTTCGCTGATGGACGATATAGCATGTATCACATCCCTAATGTCAGTCTATTCCTTGTGTTTTTTGATAAAACTCCATAAATCAGTTTGTTCCCACACAACTTTTGCAAAGGGAAATTCCAACAAAAAAAATGTTGTGTATCTTCCACCATATTGCATCGTATGCAGAGAGGATTCACCGGTATTCCCCTCAGGACCAGATTAACTCCAATAGGTAGGCTATATATCATGATAAGATTTCCAAGACGCACCTTCGTTGGCACTTTTGTTTTCCAAATTATGTTCCATCTAGCACCTTTATTGGGATTGCTACTGGAAGCTCCTTCTTTGGCATCCATCATAAGGCTTCTATATCCACTTTTTACAGTATATTCCCCACTGGGATCATAGTGCTAAATCATCTTATTTGGAAAATGACCGACCGAAGTTGTGATGCCAAGAATAATTTCTCTATTAGGAGGCAAGAACACAACATCAATTTTCCTCTCATCCCAACCACCAGAGATGGTGAGCAAATTAGCAACTCGATTAACTTGGGAGGAGGCCCTAGTAATGGGCTTGAAATTAGGTTCTCTAGGAAGCCATGGGTCTTCAAAGATGCGTATAGAAGAACCATCTCCCACCCTCTATCTAAGGCCAAGTTGCAGTAACTCTTTTCTCCAATGAATACTTTTCCAAGCAAATGAATCACCATTTTTTGCATTGTGAATCCAGAAAATTACGTTAGGGGAAGTATTTTCCTTTCAAAACTATTGCCACAAGAGATTCAGGTGATTTCATCAACTTCCAAGCTTGCTTCACGAGTAAAGCTTTGTTAAAAGCCGATAGCTCTCTAAATCCAAGTCCACCTACACCTTTTGGGAGACAGAGTTTATGCCATTTAATCCAATGAATTTTCCTACCGTTAGCATCTCCACGCCCACCAAAACCTGCCAATAGCGGATTGAATGGAAGAGAGAATACTTTCTGGCACTTTGAAAGTGCTCATCAAATATGCTCGAATAGCTTGTAAAACTGATTTGATGAGTACCTCCATGCCTCCCACTAAAAAAAATCTTCTTTTCCAACCTGAAATTTTCTTCCAAATGCGATCCGTCTCAACCCTCTATTTAGAATAACATTACCTCGTGCCTATCCATTGATCACAAAAGAGTATTTGGTAGAAAAGATGCAGCTCAGAATAAGCAGTTGCCATTTATTGGGAAAGCCCATCTTGCACATGATTTTGGCAATAAAGCTCCACTCCACGCGATCATAAGCTCTACTCATATCCAATTTGATCGCCAAGAAGCCCTTTCTTCCATTGTTCCGTTTCCTTAAGGAATGCAAGCATTCATATGCAATGAGTTCATTATCTATAATTTGACTCCCTGCAATAAAAGCACTTTGATTCTCTGAAATGAGGGTTGGCAGCACTCTCTTAAGTCTGTTAGCAATTGTTTTAGAAATAATCTTATAAATCACATTACATAGACTAATGGGGTGAAAATCCGTATCTGTCAGATTTTTGCTTTTTAGGAGTTAAAGCAATATTTGTGGAATTCAGACTTACAAGAGATACTCCCTGATTTAAGCACAGCAAGCAGATCCGACAGATGTCATCTCCAATCATGTCCCAGTGGGTCTGGTAAAACATAACGTGAAGTCCATCTGGCCCTGGAGCTTTATGGGATCCCAAAGACATGGTTGCCTCTTTAATTTCTTTTTAGTGAAATCCAGGAATTCAATATCTGCATTAGAGAGTGATGTTTGTATTCCTTGTGCAGCTGTTTCCAATTGGTCAGCAGATGGATTTGAACTAGAAAGCAAATCTTCAAAACATTTCTTGAAGCAATTAGAAATTTCTTCATCTGAAAACCATTCCTTCCTATTCTGCCCCAAAATATGATGGATTGTGTTCTTCTTCTTCTTCCTCATCGATGCTTTTGCATGGAAGAATTTTGTGTTTTTGCTATCCCCTTCCTTCAACCATTGAACCCGAGATCTGTGTTTCCAGTGTATCTCCTCTCTCTTAATAATGTGGTGTATCTTTTTCTCTAATTCACACACCATTTCCATCTTATCTGCAATTCTTTCTCCATTATATAAGTACGCTAATTGCTCCTGCAATTGTTTTAGCTCTTTGCCTCCAGTTTCCAAAAGTACTTCTAGTCCAATTGGAAAAATCATTGCAACAAACATTTAGAATTTCCATCAACTTTTGCGTAGAGTTAGGTTGTCCATACTCCTCTATTCTCCTATTCCAAGATTCTTGTACCATATTTTCATAGCCATCTTCTCTTCTCCGCCAAGGTTCAAATTGAAAATTCATAGACTTCTTCTTGCCTTCTGGATTATAAGGCCTCGGATGTTCCGATTTCAGAAGAATAGGCCTGTGGTCGGACCCCCCATAATCCAAATGATGGACTGTAGCAAGAGGAAAACAGCCCTGAGCATTTTCGTCCCATACAAACCTATCCAACCTTCCCCGTGTAAAGTGAGGTCCCCACCTCTTGTTCATCCATGTATATTTTGGACCAGAGAAACCAATATCCATCAATAAACAATCGATTGGCACGGTTTCTTGATAACTCTCTTTCTACATTGTCATGCAGAGTTGTGACGGATCGGTTTTGTTGGAATATTCTCCGACAAAGGACACGCTGAGAAAGATGCCATTCCTAACTTGAGTCTAAGAGGATTCAGAATTATTGATGAAGTCATAATCTGCAGTTGAGAAAGTTTGCCCTGGTGTGGTTTCTTGTGCTGATATACTAGCCTTGCTAGCTCGGGATGTAACTGTTGCGGTAACTTCAATTAGTCATCATATATCACAAGACGTGTTGTGTATGCATACATAATAATTTACGTTATTACATTATTACATCCCTTGTGAATCAGGTTAAATGGCCTTATTAGGAAGTTGAAACTGGATGAAAAGACGGGAGAATATCCATTATGGATGAAGCCTTAAGCTTGTTGCCATTCTTTGCAAACATAAGTACGCTAAAAGATTGATTTCTAGAGCGAGGTTTGACTGTGAAGGACCTCGTAGTCTTATCCGGTGTGGTATTTTAAAACATGTGTTTTAAAATCTTTCATATATACTTCTAGTGATTTTATGTTTAGGGGGACATACAATTGGGATATGTCATTGTTCATCCTTTAGCTACGTACTGTCTCTACAATTATTCCGGAAAGCTCGACCCAGAGACCCAACTTTGGATCCCAAATACGCCAAAAAGCTTAATATGAAATGCAGGCCTGGAAACCAGAACTTGATCCAGGGAGTTTATAGACATTTGACGAGTCCTATTTCAGAGTTGTCGCACAAAGGCGAGGGCTTTGCAGTCAGATGCAGCTCTATTAGATGATGATGTAACAAAAGCATATATCGAGTTTCAGGTTTAGTCCAATGGATCAACGTTTTTCAAAGATTTTGGAAAGTCCATGGTGAAAATGGGCAGGATCAGCGTGCTTACTGGAGCACGAGGTGAAATCAGAAGAATATGCAGTATGGTTAATCAATTATTAAGTACAGAGCAACCGCCTGAACTATGCAGAAAGGAATAATCCATCTCTTCTATCAGAATAATAA
>CAVNYN010269692.1:0-12754 GCA_963692815.1 Nyctanthes arbor-tristis
TTTCAGAGTTGTCGCACAAAGGCGAGGGCTTTGCAGTCAGATGCAGCTCTATTAGATGATGATGTAACAAAAGCATATATCGAGTTTCAGGTTTAGTCCAATGGATCAACGTTTTTCAAAGATTTTGGAAAGTCCATGGTGAAAATGGGCAGGATCAGCGTGCTTACTGGAGCACGAGGTGAAATCAGAAGAATATGCAGTATGGTTAATCAATTATTAAGTACAGAGCAACCGCCTGAACTATGCAGAAAGGAATAATCCATCTCTTCTATCAGAATAATAATGTAAAATAGAGCAATTAAGTAAGTTTTGGTCTTCTAAGTTGTGTTGTTTTTTCTCCTGTGTTCCAACCACTCTGGAAAGCCAGTAGATTTGTTGGCTATAATTGAAGTGGGCACCGCAGTGTGTACATAAATAATATATTAATTGGTGGATGATCGATGTAGCATTTCAAAATTAAATTTGATTCAAACATTTCTTTAGAGGCTTTCACCGGGACTAACTAGTGGGGATTAGGAATTAGAAAAGTGAAGAAGGAGATGCATACTCTTCGTTGTAACAATGATGAGAACCTTGTCGAAGCGATGATGCAAACAACAAAATATTGACAATAACCCAATAAAGCTAAAATCCTGCAAAGAAGAGAATTTGTCTTGAATTCTAGAAAATCAACCCAAAGTAAATTATAGTATCTTAAACCCTAACCTCCAATGAAATCTGGTATCTAATCCCCAAGACATAGGATAAAACACATGAAGAGTTGCACCCTTGATCAATGGTTGTGTAGTATCCTAAAACTAGAATACAAACACAAAGGATTCAATCTCCAAAGTTGATACATGAGTAAAGTTATTTTCCAATGAAGAAGACGAATCCTATTTACCATAATACATATTGGAGCTAAAAAGAGAATGGGAAAGAAATGAAAAAAAGGAATTAAAAATTTGAATCTTGAAAAGTTGAACCAGCCGTGCACCGCTTCAGGGAGTTGCAGACGCATGGTCAGGCCTTGTGGCCGCATTTGCCTACAGTGTGGCCCATTGCCGCCGCGTCCGGACACGCATCCGAAAGCTGGGGGCGTTCTGATCCTGCTAGCACCTCTTGCCGAAATTGTCTCCTAGGTTGGTAGTTTAGCCTCCACACCACTATTCCTTGACGCCATGAGCCCCACTCCAAGCAATTAAATCATCCCTGACCTTTCATCGATGATACCAGGTCGGAAGTCACTGATTTTAACATTGGCATTTTAGTCCCCAAAGCTTCAGTGAAGCTTCAATTAAAACAATTTTGACACAAATTAGCTCCAAAAAGCTCTAAAATGCGTATCTGGCCCTCCACACAATAACTCACGTAAGTAATAATTTCAATGCTGCAAGTAAAAAACGGGCGGATTCCAATTCTCATTAGATAGGATATCCTTTGAAATTATTATACTACGTGGTTGTTTATTTGAACAAATAGGGGTAGAACACTCAATAATGTGTCCCTTAATTAGGAAGCTCAATCAACTATTCTAGGGAAAACTCAGTCGAGAACACTCAATAGTGTGTCCCTTAATCCCTTGTGAAATGGCATGTTCATCAAATGAAAAATCAGGATTTTGGGGTTGATCTTTTCAAATAGAGACAACTCTAATAACTGTATCCTCAAAGGATCCCTTTTTTTTCTTTTTCGTAATCCGTATAAATAATGCTTCCTAACAATAGTAGTAGGTAGCATCAGTCTAGGTGATACTAAAATATTTACAAGTTAAACTAAATATATAAAGGGTGCATTAAGATAAAAGGGTTAAATTCGGATGGGAACTTTACAAATACCAGCTTGAGAAAGAATTGCAAAAAAACGCAAATTTGTTGCAAATATGTATCAATGTAAATGTGAAAATTAATTATATTGAAAATTAAACATAATAATAATGATGAAAAATCTATAGAAAAAAAATCTGATAATCAATCATAATCTAAAGCAATCTATATATATATATATATATATAAATTAGTCTGCGATGCCTTTATACCACATTTTCCCCACCAAAAGTATGTAAGTGAAGGTTATTTTAGACTTTTGCTCATATTTTAGGTAAACACTGCAGTAAAATGTATGCTGGATGTATATCTTATCTTATACTGGATATAGATTTTATCTTCTTAGGTGTTTTGATGAATTTATCTATATTCAAAGGTTTTTTATTTTTTAATTCAATTTTTTTATTCAGTTTAATTCAAGAAAATTTAATTTTGTTATATATCTTATATATGAAGTATTTCTTAATTTAGATTAGATTATTATTTTTACTTGATTTGTTAATTTTTAATTATTTTTTATATGCAATTACTTATTTTGTATATAGTATAAATATAGATAAATATAGTTTATAACTAATGTTTTATAGTTTACTAAATTTTCATTACGATATATTCATAGTGAAAAATAAAATGTTTAATTTCTCAAGACCTATAAATGACAATGGGACTAGTCGAGATTGGGTATGCTATACTCATTCTCCTACTTTTCAAAAAAAATTTTGTCCTATCCCCGCACCATCTCCACTTAAATCAAACACAGACTGGTGTGGATAATTACTATTTTTTTGACAAGAAATAGTTAAACAAACTAGGTTTGGATAAAAACTACGATAACCTTCCCCGTCCCATTTTCTAGCCAGGCCTATTTTCTTTATTCCATCTCCGACTTAATTACCCGTTTAGTCAGATATTCTCTATCTTATTATGGTCGGGTACTTGCGTGTATTGGGTTTGATGAATCTTTTTACCATCCATACTAGCCTCACTTAATAGCATTCCATATCAAGTAAAATATAATCTATGTATTAATTAAATGAAATGGGCTGTGGTATAATTTTACTGCAGTTTGCCCGCTATTTTTCCTAAAATTAGGGATAATTTGATATTTTTGTTTCCAAATGTGGCTGTTGGTGTGGTAAATGCTTTCTATATCTATTTTTTTTAATTTTCTATTTGAGTTATCTTTAAAATTTTTGAGTTATCTCATCTTCATAATTCTATTTTATCTTCATAATTATATCTTCAATTTTCTTATATTCAATTTTTTAAATCTTTCTTTCATTTTCACAAATATCCAATAATCAAGAGGGGATTTATTTAAGGTTTTAAAAGTTGATTAAGATATCACCATACCACATAGATCTGAAGCACACAAACAAAGTTAATATAGCTGTTAATTTTGATGAACTATTTATTTACATCATACAAAAAAATTAAAATAAAATATAACTATGCTTACAAAACAAATAAAATAAATATAACGATTAATAATTAAAAATTTTAAAAAATAAAATTAAAAAGAAGGAACTATCCACCTATGTAATCTTCTTCTTAAACGAATATATGATACTATACTACGATATTTAGTTTTTAATTTTTTTTCTTTTTTCCTTTTTTTTTACATGTGTGGGAATCTAACTTCTCAAATCTTTATAATAAGTTAGATTATTTTAAATTATTCTGCCCGTGCATTGCACGGGTGAAAAAACTAATAACTATAACAATAAAATAATTGAAATGTTACAGTTCAATATAGCTAATGTTAAAATATAATTTGATTTACTATCATCCTATGCAATGCATGAGTGAAAATCTTGTTATCATTGACATGGATTTTGTGGGATTTCAACATCATCAAGAATTAAATGAAAATCACGTTTCTCCTGATGATTCAAATACGTGTGTATATACACACACATACACACACGAGTCTTGAAGATCTCTCCAGAATTTTCCAATTTTGAGTTATAGTTGGGAAGAGGTAACATCTGGTACTCTATCTGAATCTACTACCAGGTATCACTATGACTAACATAACTATTCATATGGAGATTCTTATAGAATTGTATTATGCATTCTTTTCACTTACAGCGGTTGAGTATACATGGTAAGATAATTATAATTTCATGAAATTTTACTGAATAATTGATGAATATTAAATGTGCATTTTTATGCATTCAACAATAAATTTTTATTGTGGTATGATATGAATATTATAGAAGTAGTGATCGTACAAAAGCTTTTGAGAATTTAAAATATAGAAAAGATGTATCATTAAAAAATGTTTAGTTGACTGACTATACAATAATAAATATACATACAATTGATTATATTATGTGTGTATTTGAAATTTGTAATTTTGGGAAGCATGACAATGATAGGAGTGATATTGTATTATGATGGCTTTTAGAATGCATCAAACCAATACATAGATAAAAATGTATCTGGTGCCTTGATTCCTAATGATCGTGCTTGTACTATGAGCTGATTGAATGTGTTAGCAAACAAATAGAGATTGTATCCCAGCATTATTCATTTGAATTGAAATATTACTAAAGAGTTTTTATCTTGTCTTTAAGATCAATCATGATGTTTCATTAGAGTTCTACCCTATAGCTAAGTGATTGGAGAAGGGATTTTCAAGCTATCTAATTTTACTCAAACACACAAACATAGCAGAGAACAAAATGGTAACTGCAGATGGAAATCACAAAGAAAGGGGCAATGCTCTACATGTTTTGGTTCTTGATGACACCCAACAGAGTAAGTAGACCACCAGAAATTTATTTAAGCTTACCATTATTGTGATACATATTTACAAGGATGTAGGTGCATATCTTCAAAATTTAAGGATTGAAATTTACTGCATATTCACTTCTAGGTTAATTTGCGAACGGTGTCGATATTTTAGGGGTAAAAGTCATTGTATCTCACTTTGTAGTTTGCTTATTGTGAACTTCAATCCCATGAATATTACTGGCATTATTAATTGTTCATTAGCTACTTATATTTTAGATAACATGGTAAGCCTAGTTAAATTGGCTTTACGTCATAGTCTTGGATTCCAATTCAAAATTCATGAAGCATGGTTTGCTAGAATTCTGGTTTATGCACTTTTTGGATTATTAAAAGGCACCTGAAAGTAGAAGTGTAAACACGGAATAATTTCAATTATTTGGCTTGAAAATCTTAGGCTTACAAAAGGGTTTTAACGACTTCATGAAGCTCAATGCTTTATTCCATGCATTGTGGCTATGTTTTATCTTATTATGATATCGTGTCAAAATGAGAACCCTCAACAAGAATTGTCGGGAAAAAAATATTATTTTCATGAAGTGTATGGTGTTTTTTAGTTCTATAAATATTGTGTTTGCCATCGTTTTCGTCTTCTTGTACTGTTTCTCGGTTCAACTCTCCTCAATCTCATAGTAGCTGCTCATTGCCTTTGTTT
This sequence comes from Nyctanthes arbor-tristis, assembly GCA_963692815.1. Classification (NCBI taxonomy): domain Eukaryota; kingdom Viridiplantae; phylum Streptophyta; class Magnoliopsida; order Lamiales; family Oleaceae; genus Nyctanthes; species Nyctanthes arbor-tristis. The sequence goes on from CAVNYN010269692.1 coordinate 5,257, forward strand.
TGGTGCTATGAAATTGCTTCTCGGGGGATCAATCTTTTGGTATCAACATAATGTGTCAAAATATTTAGTATCATATTGATGTGTCGCATGTTAATTAGTTTCAATGGTCAACATCATGAGAACAAAAATTTAATTATCAACTTTTTCCTTTCATTTTGTTTGTTTCTCCATACTGGCTGCATATTGGATTTTAGAATAACTTATTTGATTTTTCAGTAATAAACCAGTTTAATGAGTGATGGATGAAATTCCATAGTATTCATATCATTATTATGATAATTAACATCATTCGATCTATTATCGAGCCATGGTAACAATTAGTTGCCTCACTTGTATCCAAAAAACTAATAATAAAATAAAATAAAATAAAAAGAAGGGAAGCAAACTATCATAAAAATCTGATTCATAAAGAAACATATAGAAATAATTGTTTGCCTATTGCAAAATAAAATAACTCTTGTGAAACAAAATACTTGATAATTCAATTGTAGCAGCTTATTGTAGTTTATGATAACGTGTGTTGATACTTGTAAATTGGTAACAATCATTGATATCAAATGAATGTATCAAAATATTCATCCGTATCGTTCTCACACATGGTATAGATTTTGATCATGCACCTAACATTCTATGGAGAAAAAATTGCAACATGCCTAGAATTCTACTACTCACCTACAAAATAGATATCAAATGTGCCGTGTTTGACTTAGACAAATCACAACCACAAATTAATTAAACAAGCTAAACAACCATTTTTTTCCAACAAAAAGAAAAGGACATGTCTCAAACAACCACTTGCAAGCGTTGTTCCTCATATTAGCCATTTGATTTTGCTTCCTATTATTGTTTCTTGGACGAAATCTTCTTCTACCTTTTCCTCATGTCTTTCTACCGTCTACAACTTGACTCAAAACACTGATTCTTCACAATTGTAAAACCAAACTAAGAAGGATTGAGAGGAATTACTGTGGAATTAACTTACAACTATAATGAAGATAATCTTTTGATCTCCATACAAATAATTCAGAAGGAAGGAGTGGAAAGAGTTTGTTTTCTATGTCAAACACACAGAAATTCTTTGTTTTTGTTTTTCCTTTTCTTAGCTTTTAATTAAAAAATTAAATTAAATAGATATGGATACTAATTCTCAAGCAACAATACGGTCGATAGGTATCACGATTAAAATTCAAACAAAAAAGAATTTTACGGCTATTTCGAATCATCCTATCTGTACATCCTTTCTATGAAATTAAATTAAATGTAAAAAAGAGATTTTATTTAGATATTATTATATTAAATTAAATTAGATAGTAATAGTATAATATATCTTTAAATTATGGGGTGTATATTTGAGAGGAAATCGTGTAGATTTGCAAAATCACAAAAAAGGGACCTTTAGGTAAAAGGGCCAAAAATGGGCCACACTCCCAATAAAGCATCACAAAATAAACAAATAGCATAAATACACTTTTCATTCTCAGAAATGGGGTAGTGTAGTTTTGGAAAAAAATTATACAGCCAAAATAAAAAAATTACAATTATTATTTAAAACCTCAATTATCTTAGATAACACATTAACTTAATACAGTTACACATAGAATTAGATTTGTTGGATCACAAACCATCATCTAAACGAATTTGAATTCTACCTAAAGCTCCTATTATACATATACATGAAGGAATTAGATACATCAGAATTTTCAATTCTGATAATAGAAAATAAGTGTGAAGACATCTCTCTGGAAAACTCCACATTCATGGTCAGCCTCCAAGGTATGTGATAGTAGCAAGTTCATCAAGAACGTTTGGGAGGTGAGAATAAGGGTGAAGTGTGATCAGAATGGCATTGTCAGAAGAGAAGAGATTCTAGGATGTATAAGGCACTCATGGGAGAAGGCGAAAGGGCCATGGGGATCAAGGCAAATTGTGTAAAATTCAAAGCTTTGGCTAAAGAAGCCGTTAGTGAAGGCGGAACTTCAAATCAAAACCTTAATAAGTAGTGTTGAAACTAAACAACTTGTCTCTTCCTAAGTTTGGACTATAAGATGATGTACCTGTTTTCAATTAGCTTCCTTGATTATAGAGTATCATCTTTTGTTTGGATATTTATATGCTTTGTTTGAAATATGTTTTACATTAAAGACTACTTTCTTTAATGTATAAAGTACATTTGTATATATAAACAATAATTTTACATCACACCAAGAACAAATTTGACAATTTATTCTTCACGCATTTTACAATATTGGTTATATAAAGACATGCAAATATAATATATTATTATGTTGACATTAATATTTTTAATCCTATTACTTCAAGGAATAGTAATTTATTAACACGTATATGTTTATGTAAATCAATTACTTGACACCAAGGAGAAGATTCTCTAGCCAAAGACGTGCAAAATTCTACCATCAAGAAGTCAGGGGTCTTATTCTCTATGTTTTTAATATACTGCTCATCTCCAGAATGAATAATTTTTTAGCGAATAAAATTGGAAAAAAGTTACCCGATGTATCATCTTATGTCTGAATATTTACGCTCTTTTGTATAGTGTATTGTGTGATGGTATCAAGTTGTTTCCATTCCTGATAATCTTTAGAGTATCCCATTTTTCATAATTATTGTGAACATCTTTAAAGAAACTTTTGGATAAATGGAAGTAGAAACCTCTTTATGGACCTTTGCATGTTTGTAGAATATATCAATTACCCATGTCAACATAACATATCAGGTTCCTATTGTATCATACCAATGGGTCCTATGCACGAAGCATCCTTATGCATCTACTAATCGTAAAAATGAACAACCACGTCTTTAGGCCCATCCAAGGAGATGGATCCCTAAGGAGTAATTCCTTAAAAAATGATGGCGTGAGGCCTAAATTCCTACATATAAATAACTCATTTAATTCAACATATTCATGTTATGTGGTGTTAAGTATCGGCCCTATAACATAGTATTACTCAATTTGTATGCTTCAATATATATTTCATTCAGGTATACTTCCACTTCATAGTTACTTCATATTTGTTCCTGTTTACTTGTTCCTTCAATGAGAGTTCAGCGCACAAGTAGGTTTGACAGCATATATAATTTGGAGCGCTCCTAATACGCGAAACATCTTGGTGGTAATAAATGATAGGAAACCGTTAGCACTATTCGAGACATTTTCATCGTACTCTTTTAGCATTTGAAATTTCCCAACCCGAATGGTATTTGAAAACGCACCGATTTTATCATGACCGGACAAGCCTCATAAACTCCCAAGTGAGTTTCTTCATGTGCATTAACAGAACACTGCACATGATTTCGTTCCACCTGTTAAGTCATCCGCGAAATTCCCTTTTGCTCTTCCTCTTTCATGACCCATCCCTCCTTTAACCATTTTTTAATCCCAACCCGTATATATAACCCACAAAGGCATCAAAAATGCACGCTGGTTCTCTTTTTCTGAGAATTTCCTGCGAGTCAGGGTGTCGAAATCGAAGAGAAGATTATCCCATGTTGAACCAGTAAAAGCTGGTGAGTTCTGAATTATACCATATTCCTACTCCTACCTATAATAATACTATAATTTTGGAGTTGTTGAAGAGAAATTGATTGAAAATGGAGTTTTCTGAATTAAGCTTTCATTTTCTTATCATTCACGAAAAGACTTTATTCATCATTTGTATGGATAAACAAAGTTGACTAACTTTTGAGGCGTGTTTGTTTTTGTGTGTTATCTGGATCAGATGGTGGACAACAATTTCCGGGTTCAGCACGCAACTTGGTGAAACCCGCCAAACAACATCCCCACCTCCCCTATCTGTTTCTTTACTTCTCTACGTTTCAAATTTTCAACAGTCCTCAAGTGTTCTGTGAATTTCGCTGGAATTCTCTCTATGGCTGAAATTCCAAAGCTGGTAAGTAAATAAATTTATTTGTTTCTTCTTTATGCAGAGTTTACTTTTTCTATCTTTGTTTCTTGAACGTGAGTTTGATCGTATTGATATGATTTCAGGATAGAATGGGATCGGAGAAACTGATGGGAGCCAGCAAATTCGAAGAGATTTCAGTTTCTGATCACGTAAAGGGATTCCAATACACGCCTACAAAATCTGATTCCTTTGTGTTAGATATGGAACGTTTTTCTCATCTCATAGAGAATGATATGAATTCAAATTCAAGAGTTACAGTAAGTCAGTTTTTTCTCTTTTTGTTCATAAACAAATTTGATCTTTCTTTTTCACTATTGATTTTATTGATTCATATATATTTGTATGCTCTTGGATCATTAGTTGCAGAGGAACCTTTCAAGAAAAGGATCGCTCAGAGGGGGCGAGAAGAAAACCATCGCAAATACTGCCAACGAGAGAGACATTAGCTTCGTCGCAACTTCGCCAAGAGGTAACCATTAGGCCTTTTTTTTTTTTTTTTTTGCCCCCTTTTCGAGTGATTGGAAAGTCACAAGTCTTTGCTTCGTCCCGCTCTACCCCCACTGTTAGATTGATGTCTTCTAGTCCGGCTTGATGATTTTCTTGAAGAGGGGGGTTCGACCGATCTTGAGTCTGTAGATAAAGTTGTATGAATCAAACAATAAAGGCCACGACACGCTAAGGTCACAATCGAGACACCATTTATGGACGCTTGGAGGTGCTAATATTCAAATTTCAGATGTTTAGCATTGATTAATGTAAACAGGGGATGTGACTATTAGATCGGATGATGATTTGAATTAATTATTGAAGTAATCCACAGGTGATGGCAGCTAAGAATCATTAACGATTAATCAAATATCAATCATGCCGAAAAATGCGCCACATATACACATAATATAACCTGTATCTGCCCCCACATCCTCTGTTTTCTTTGTGACATTGTACCATGTTTCTACGAAGTGGGCTATGACAATTTTCTAAAAAGCTTGTTTATGTCTCTCTCGTCACTTAGTCATGCTTTATGCTTCGTTTATGGTTTGGTTTACTTAAATATGTCCCTCATTTAATCTAACCTTTTATTAAGACAAGACATTCAACATAGAAAAGGGTTGATAGTAACTTATTAATTAATGGAAGGAAACAGGGTTAACGAAACCAATTCTGTATGTGAATTTTGCAACCTGAATGGTACTAAAACTGCAGCTGCTACACATGCCGGTGGCACCCCAGAAAGGCCCCTAATCGGAGCAGTGGGCGCTGGCAATAATTATGTTAATCAGCCGGTTCACAATCAGATCACTATTGTGAATGGTAGCATAGGAAACACCGCTGTCGAAAACAAATTTATTGGCAAGAGATTAAGTTTCAGAAGGAATTCCTCTCCATGGACAATTGACCCAAGAAGGATACTCCTCTTCTTTGCAACCATGTTAGTTGTTCTTCCATTCATTTATTTTCTTTAGGCAGTCAAAATCTACAAACAGCCACTGATTCCCAATTATCCTCTTGTTTTCCACAGGTCTAGCATCGGGACGATATTACTGATATATTTCACCTTGCACATCAGCAAGCACAACGAGGATTACAAAGCTGACCCCCACTGATAATTTATAAGGTGGCTTTGATGAACTTGTGCCTACAAGATTTTGTTGTGCTAGCTGGCTTCTTGTGCTAAAGAATAATGCTAAAAAATGCAGAAAGAAACCAAAAAGGACCGACAAATTCTCATTGGCACGGGCTTCAAATTTGGCAGATTTCACTCTTTCGGCCTGACTTTTCTTAGTATTATAATCTTTGAGCAAGACAGCAGCAGATAACACCAAGACAGGAATGGGGAATATTCGACTTTATACTACTGGTAGGATCAAAAAGCACATCATGTGTATAACTTTTCTTGTTGGTTTTTTGTATATGTGCAGAAGCACAATGCATAGACAGAAAGGCCCCTTTTTCCCCTTCACTTCCTATTTTATTCGTTTCCCCATACATCACCAGTTATGCCCTTTTTCATTAAGTTGCATTCCATCACTACGTGCTGCCTTTTCTTATATGCAGCTATCATGCGCGTCACCTGTGATAAATTATATGGTGACAAGGCCCTGAAAGAGATTGCCACGAAAAGACACTGACAAGATTGCCATTTAAATCTCTACCTTTTAATACATATGATTGGTACATTAAACTACATATGGGATCTGTTCTTTTCTTATCTATTGAAAACAAGTTTACCTTAGTATACTCTCTACATAGATACACTACTAACAAATGTGTAAATAATCCTATTTTAGATGTCATACAAGAAACCTTGAAAGTCCCACTTTGTACCCGAAGCTTTTGACATCCTTCTGAACCTGTTGTCTGTATTCTTTGAAGCTAAATCTTCTATAAGCAGAAGGTTCTACGCAACTCTGTATGACAGCATCGTATGACGGACATAAGAAGTAAGCAGTGGAGAATCTCTCTTTTAGCTTATTGGCGACAACTCGATGATGAACACTTCTATATTCATTGTTGCTCCAAACCTGCAGTATTCAATCCAATACTATTATATATCAATATATATATATAATGCATAGGTCGAATGAGCATTTCTTTTCGCTAATGATAGTTAAGAGGTACCTGAAACAGATCTCCAATGTTGACAATGAGAGCATCTGGATTGGGTTTAACAGCAATCCATTTGCCATCTTTGACTAACTGTAAGCCCCCAACATGATCTTGGTGCAATATTGTGAGGAAATCGCTATCAGTGTGAGGCATTAGGCCAAACATTTGAGGGGAAAGCGGGCAAGCTGGATATCTGTTCATCCGAAGAAAGCAGGTGCTTGGCAAATATGTTTCTTTGAAAAATTTTGAGTGATTCTGACCCATTTTCTCTGCTAAAATTCCTGCCAAGTTTTGGGCCAGCTCAGATGCCTTTGCTGCAAATTTTTCCATCGTTGAGCTGAATGCATAAATAAAAGAGCAGGCGGGAAACCAAAGTTTCATGTTAGTTGTCAAAAAAGTAACTTTTAGGACTCAAAAGATGTTACAAGCATTGAGAGTAATTAGTTACCTGAGACTAGAGGTGCCTTCAGAACCAAGAATATCACTTAAAGATACCTGAAAAGCTTCTGACCAAGATAGCTGCTTCAGGCAAGTTGGCGATGGAGTCCCCCAAACGTAACTTCTGGCCAAGAACTTCAAACCATTGCCATTTCTTTTCTCATGGAATGGCTTCTTAAATAGCTTCATTTGTTCTGTTTTCATCTTCTCCAATACTTGGGAGGAAATTCCGTGGTTTATAACTTGGAAGAATCCCCATTCTCTTCCGATCTGCTATCTGTATCTTGCATGCCTCTCGATTGGAATCCCCCAGGCTTAACATGCTGAGATCAATCAATGGGAGTTTGCATTCCTCTGCGACCGTAAGTTCACGCGAATTTATGGGTTCTTCGTCAAAGCTGTTGAAGAGATTCTTGTATGTTTCTTGAAATGGTGGATCAGGGGATGCTTCCATTCTTATAGGCTGCTGAAACAAAAAAAATTCCGTTACTTCTTTAACCCCATAATAATAATATTCATTCAAGTTTTAG
>CAVNYN010269694.1:0-23819 GCA_963692815.1 Nyctanthes arbor-tristis
CCGTCGTTCTGGACCGTTCCAGCAACACGGCCAGCTGCACGGCCGCCCTCTCGGCCCACTTGCACCCCAGCTGTACAGCCGTCGTCTGCCCACTTGCATGGCCAGCTGTACAGCCGTCGTCCCCAGCCGTCGTTGTTGACCGCTCATCTCCACGGCTGAAAACCTTCAGAATTCGGCCCCAACACTTAGCCAAATTTCTAGGGTGTTCCACGCCAGAACGTTCCACACCGTCCTGGTCCAATTCGGCCAGCTCCGCGCTGCCATCCTCGAGACCGTTGCTCACGGCCTTGCCACACGTCCCCTGCCGTGTGGCGCCGGTCCGCCCGGATCTTCCTCGGCCTAGCACCCGTGCCTTCCTCGATGCCATTCCGCACCTCTTGTGCGCCTTGGCCTTGCCCGTGTGCGGCCGTCTTTGTGGTCGACCCTCTCGACCATGCACGCACGTCCTCTGCCATGCGCGCCGTTCACGCCGGTTCCTCATGCGGCCATGCCCGCGTGCGTTTCTCGCAGCCGCCTCGTGCACCCCTCGTGCATCTCGGCCTCGCTCGTGGGTAGCCTCAACCGACGTGCCACATGCGGGGCGTGACAATGTGCTCTGCTAGTAATTTTCTTGAAAGAAAATGTAAAGAAATGTATATGTAATCTTTTTATTACATTATTATTATTATTAGTATTATTATATATATTTTTTGGAGGTAGTTTATTATTCTAATCTATGGGAACATAAAAATCAAGTAGTCTGTGGTCACAATGATTGGAGAAGAGTGGCAGTGCAATTGAGCGCTCCAAATGTATACACAGAAGGTGAAGTCACAAATGTCAGATGAAATGATGTTATGTACATGCTTATAAATGAGCCCAAACAGCTACATGCTTTTAAATGAGCCCAAGCAGCACGCGAATTTAACCAATCTGCATATAGATATTACAGTTTCCAAATTCACATAGCTTAATACTAATGCTAGAAATTTCCTTCCAAAATAATAATAATAATAATAATAATAATAATAATAATAATAATAATAATAACACTAGAAATTACTGTTTCAACATTACGGGTAGCAAGAGGGAAAAGTTAAGCAGAAAAAATACTCATATTCAAATAATAATGTATATTAAGAAAAAGTTAGTGAGAAAGTGAATATAGATTTAAATATGAACGTATGGCAGGATTTAAAATAGTACCGTCTAATACTGAATTTTCTATTAAGCTAAATCCAGCTGTGTTTATGAAACTCGACTGCCAATAGAAACAGCCACGTCACATGCAACATGACCATTTTATTTTGACATTCAGATTCCATACAAAAAGCTCAATCCGACTCAATAGAAATCAACGTCTAGATATTCCCTAAAGCTAAAATTCTCTGATGAGTGCTCGTTCTTACATTAGCACCGCATTTACATGTACAAATGGCCCCATTTTTCTTTAACATTATATGAAATTGATCACCCGCCAAACATCTTGCGTGAATATCCTACCAGACAAACGCGTGACTGGTGATAATTAGATAATTTATGTGTGAATTGTCTAATGTGAGTTGTCCCATATATAAATTATCTAATTATCACCACCACGTATACGTCTAACAATATAATCCTACAAGACGTCTTACGGCCATGGCAACAAGCACGTAGTGTACAATTTATTATCAGAATCAAGACACTAAACAAGTGTGTTGAGAGAAATAGATAATTTCTCAGCTACCGTTTACGAATTGGCAACTTTCTTTTTGTGGCTGTAAAAAACCCGTCAGGGTCCTGCTACATGGTGGGAAATATTTACAAAATCTTTCAGAAAATAAGAAAAATTCACCATCTTACTCCTTAATTATTCTCAATCAAATTACACAATACATGGCGGATACGACTGTAAATCATCATATTTTCTAGAAAACTTTGTGGTGATTGATTGATTTCCCTACAAATAGCATTTTCCAGCCTGTTCTGAGCAAGTGTTAAATGTAAAGGTTGATCATATTTCAACGTGAAATTTCAAGAGAGTGCTTTTGAAGACAAACATCATTTAAAATGCAAATACCAAATACCACTTACTGACGATTTGAGCACAATAATAACATAAAGATCAATGCCGTAAGCAGGGTCAGAATCCAAGTCTTCTAATAGTGCTTATGTGTTATAAACCCTCTAGAACATCACAACACCACGCTCTTCCGATCTCACCACTACGACACGGGAACCTGAACACGTAACCACCTATTACTGAAACTCTTTTTTATTATCTTCAGTAGACACTAGGACTCCTGCTAGGTTCCTGACTCCAGCTCCTGCTCCTGACTGGGCTTCGACTTAGGCTTCTAGAACCATCAGGAGACCTTGAGTAAGACCTCCCCCTGTACTTTACATCTTGAGGTGAAATTGATCTGTATGGTTAAGAAAACAGTTTTACTCTTCTAAGTCCTGCCACCCACACTCAGTTTTTTAATAACCAGAAAAATTATATCACACACCTTGAGTATCGTCTTCCTCTTCCCCCGGGAGATGGAGAATGGTATCTTCCCCTGGGAGATGGAGAATAATATCTTCTCCTGGGAGACGGAGAATAGTAATCATGCCCACGGGAGTAAGTTCTCGCATAGCTTGGTGAGCGGGAATACCGCCGTGCATAGCGAGGTGATCGAGAATAACCAAGTGGGGACCTTTGTCTACTACATAAAGTACAAGGACGTTCAATTAGGGAAGTCATAATCAAAACATAAGTGCCTTTTTGCTATATATTGAAATTACAACACCTTAGGAAGTAGAAGACATTAAAACTAAACTAGAGGTTTTACCTCATTCTTTCTCTAGCCCTCATCTCTGAGGGCTTCTTCCTGTTTTCCTCTGCAAACACAACAGTTAACTCTCGCCCAAGAAGAATCTGACCATCCATCTGATATTTGGCTTCTTCAGCATCAGCAGGATCTACAAACTGAACAAAGCCAAAGCCACGTGGCTCCCTGCACGATTAAACCAGTCTTGTGTACGAAAAGTAACCCACATCTTAAAAGACATCAACAGAAACTACTAAATAAGCAGAAAATGCTCATGAGAAGTCATCCTATTCTCAATCAAAAAGAAACATTGCTCACCGCACAAGAATTCAATAAAGCAATTACAAGGCCGCTAACCTTGTGAAACCAAGATAAAGACTTGATATTCTTCAAACTTGAACATCTTCATAATGGTATTAATACCCAACTTGCTTCAATCTTGATGTTCATTAAGATCATCTTGACTTCTTATTACTTCATTGGTCTCTTCAACACTTTTCAACGAAAAATCGAATTTCCAAAAACAATTAAAGAATATGAAAAGAAGATACCCTGACCAAGTAGCATAAAAGGCAATAACCACAAGACAGTTGACGAGTTCAGATATGATCCAGTTACAACTGGATCCAGCCTTACAGAAAAGGCTTAAATAATAGAGATTACTCACCCAGTGTAGTAGTCACGTGGGAGATAAACATCCTTAAGAGGACCAAATTCCCCAAATCGTGCACGAAGATCCTCAGGCCTGCAAGTTTTGACATGTGTATATGGTTTATCATAGAAGCACTTCCACAACGTACAGAAAATACAATTGCACAGTGCAGATACATTTAAACATCAAGTTATTGTGGCCAAGGAAAAGCAATGTTGACTTCCTAGCTCTGACAGATTAAAGAGACTTAATTTGGCATTTCCCATCTTGCTGATATGACATTTTTGTATTCAATAACCAAAGAACATGGACCTTGGGTTACTGGGGGGAAAAAAGAGTCAATTGCCACAGTCAAACCTTTGGTTTAGCCATAGATTATGTTTAACATACGATCCAAAATGGCATTAGGTGATCGATCGGCATTATACATATAATAATTAAGATTCAGTTGGACATCACTCTCTCTCTCTCTCTCTCTCTCTCTACTAAAGCATATTTTACATCACTCTATCTCTCTACTAAAGCATATTTTAGGTAATGCGTCAGCATTGGAAAAAGAATTAAGACTTAATTTGGCATCACATTCTTCTTGCTATGAGATTTTTTTCTTTAAAAAAAAAAAAGTCAAATTTATTACATCTGAAAGAAGAAATATACAGCTTCTGATAGCAAAGGTTAGCCGAAAATAATTTTCAAATCTAGGGGAGAAATATGTTTCTTCTACCATGATAACTCAGCTAAAAGTATCAATATTTCTCATATACTATTACCATATTTTTAACTTATGCATACAGAGGTGTAAAAATGAAACATATACACACAACAAAGTTGGTCGATTCTAGTGGATATGTCTTATCACCATTTGGACCAGACCAGCAAAACAAATCATTGAATTCTACAAAATCAATTTTGAGTTGCAAAAGATTGAAAACTTCAACCAAATTCTCTTAAAACTTTTAATCAATCAAAATGAAGAACAAGAACAGTGTACACAGCAATATACATGAATCATAATTGCAGATCGTATTACTTGAAATTGCAAAAAAGACGCCCAATAGCCTAAACCTCTAAAAACTATAAGCTAGACCCCTCGTGAACAATGCAGTAACAGAAATAAATAAAGAAAACTAGAAATTCAAGTCTAGCCTTGCATTGCACATCATGTAAGGCCAGCAGAAACACATACAATACAGCAAAATGATGTCAGCTAGACATCTAATACATCCATATCAGCTCCACCTGGTAATGCCATTTTTCTCATACATGAGTAAACTCATATGACTCTGGTTAGTATATTCATAAATGTCATCTTGCTCGTGACTCTTCTTTCAGATTGAGGTTTTCACACGAACATAGACACAAACACATTTTAGAGATGTCATTTGATACTTACATGATCCCAGAGATTGATTGAAGTTGAGCAAAATGAAAGTCAACGAATATATATAATCATAGCAAAGGACACCCCTAAGCACACAAGTTTTGCACATCCGTTCCAGACTGCATGCGCATATGTACTTCTAAAAAGACCAGCTATGCCCTAACATGATTTATCCACCCATAACAAGTAGAAATGCAAAGAGAGAAAAAATGCTTTCCACATAAAAGTACATACATACAATTGAAAAATATTTCCAGAAGTTAAGGAAAAAAATTGAGGGGACATTCGAAGTTCTTAAAGTTTAATTTCAATTACATTGAAGTGTACAAAGGGAACAAATAAAATAAATAATAGACAATAATTTTGAATGAATAAATCATCGAACAGACCTACAATCATGGCGAAGATTGCGGACCAAGAGACTAGTAGGAAGATCTCTTGCGTGACCCCTGTAGCCACCCCGTGGGCTTGGGCCTCGACGCCTCCTGCTGTAACCCCTTGGAGGTGAGGGACTGTAACTGTAACCTCTACCCATTTACTGCCTACTTCCTGAATAAACACAAGATGTTAAGCAAATGCTAAAAACATTCACTAAAATATCACTTTTTGATGTAAACTGCAGGAAAAAGAAACTTAAGGCTGGAGATGGTAATGGTAAAATAAATAGATATAAATATATGAGTTCCATTCAAAAACTTCCCGGAAGTTTTTGAAATTTTTTCACAGGCATACAAGTCCATTTACAAAATTAGTGTTTTCCACATGAATTAAATTCTTTGTAAAACAGTAATCATTCAATAGGGCAATTAGATAATCCGAAACCATCTCATGACAATTCACCAAATTACATTTTCAAAAAAGATCTGAAAAACAGAGTTTTAAACAGCACTTTAGCATGCCAAAGCAATATTAACATGCCGAATAATCATAGACTCAACAGTACGACAAAACAGTGAAACAATATTTACTTAAAGCAATTGTGCAAAAAAAAAAAAAAAAATCTTAAAGGCTAATATACAAGACTCGGAACCATTTACCATAATTTTGCACAAAAAAAAAAAAAAGGGGAAACCATTTACCATAAAACTTCTCAAAAACAAGCAAATAGAAACAGCAAATCGCAATTCGATGATCAAAAAGATTGACAATCCCTCTATTAATTCAACCACATAAAAATGGCCGAAAACGGAATTCATCAAGATCCAGCGATAACCACGATAAGTTTAGAAACAATGATACCCTGATCCTAATAATACCAAAAAAAAAAACGGCCCAATGAAAATCAAATAAATGGTATAAAATTTTACCTCAGAACTGGAAATCCTGCAAAAATCTTCAGTAAATCACCCAGCAAATGGTTTTCCCGTGCTTCTCTCCTGTCGCATTGATTTATAATATTGGATTCTCAGGATGGTTTTCCAGAAGCTTCAATTGGGCCCTTCGCAGATACGATACCGGCTAAAAATCCTTTTTGGGCCTAAATTCCTATGACAAAGGGGGAAATCTCTGTTGGGCCTAAATTCCTATGACAAAGGGGGAAATCTCTGTAACTCTGTAATTTTCATTTAGGAATGGCAACGAGGCGGGTTTGTTTTCTCCTGCCCCTATTCCATTAAGGAAACTCATATCTCATACTCAATTTAATCGGGTAGGGTGGATACAGGGCGGGTATAAGAAAAATACTCGTTACCCACCACGTTAAGAAAATATTAAAAAACTCACTATTAAAGTTAACTAAAAATCTAATAAAAAGAACATTGGGTAAAATGATTAAGGCATATAACTTAGAGAAATTTAGATCTGGCACCCTATTTTTCTAATAAATTGCACATATACCTTAACTTTGTTTATTTTGCAGATTTGCACCTTGCAGTTGCATGTTTGCATCCATTTTGTAGGGTGTATTTTTTTTATTATTTTTAATTCTATTTGTGGTTGTTGAATTCTTTAATATATTAAATTTATTATATAAACATTATCTAAAGGTTGCGTTTTAAACTTTCTAGATCAAGTCCTTGATATCTATCCGTAAATTTTTGAATTTAAAATTTAAAACATATAATTTTATCCTTGGTTTACATTAAAAATAAACTGCTGGAGAATGAAAGCATGTTTAGGACCTGAAAGAGAAGGGAACTCCAAAATTCGACTACATCCTCTGAATCTATTAGCAACGTTTCTAGTCTAACACCTTATAAAATATACTTATGACACTAAACAAATACAATATTGATAATGACAATTCGAGTTCATTATTTTTGGATTTATTTTCATTAATTAATTAATAATGCCTCTCTTCTCTGTGTTTTCATTTTTATTGTTATTTGTCTACACTGTTAGGACTTTACCTTTTGTCTAGAAGGATTATAGGCTCATTCTTCATTAACATGATATATTAATAAGGATTATACATGTTCTTGCGTATGTTAGTTATAATTACTTGGATGAATCTCTTAGAAGTTGTCTTTCTTCCTCTTATCTCCGTCAGACGCCATTTTCCTCCCATACTTGTTAGGGATCTAACTTGTTTGCTGGGGCTGAGGTGGTGATTGTTCTTTTTTATGTTTGATAGATGTGTAGAGATGATTTATTCATGTGATACTGGAACAAGTTTGATACAACTGCCCTCCCATAGGTATGATAAGACCAAAACAAATGATACGTTATGGGGGAGTGAGTAGTTGATACAGAAAGCCAGCATGTTGAGTTCATGATTCCTAACAGCATTTTCCCTGTCACTATGTCCCTTCCTTCGCCACCGGGTTTTACACCGGTTTCTACATTATTACTTGCATCGCACTGCACCTCTCAGTGTTGTCTTCAACATTGTGATCATACTGGTCCCCTATGGATTGTGTGTACTTAACATACAGAGGCTAATGTGTAAATCCTTCTCCAATTGCTTTGCTGCAGTATAAAACTCCAGAGAAGAATCGCCATTGATTTGCAACAAGGGTTCAGAAGCTTCAAGCCTATATTTCACCTCAAAACAGTAGTCTGTTGATCAGATG
This sequence comes from Nyctanthes arbor-tristis, assembly GCA_963692815.1. Taxonomy (NCBI): domain Eukaryota; kingdom Viridiplantae; phylum Streptophyta; class Magnoliopsida; order Lamiales; family Oleaceae; genus Nyctanthes; species Nyctanthes arbor-tristis. Next base: position 7,819 of record CAVNYN010269694.1, read on the forward strand.
TTTAACACATTGCTGATACGTTCGATCAAGTCACCATACGAACAGTTGGAGGGGATCAAGATTCCGGAGGCATTGTAATCAATGTATGTGCCTATTGTATCCCATGAGCCACTATAGTAAATCATCACCCCGATCATTTTGATACTGTTTGAGTCCCTCTTGTCTTACTGTAAACAAAATCCAGAACAATTAGACATGTTACACGTGTAATTCAGTGATATTAAATATTGTATGAGGTAGCAATGACAACAGCAAGGCAAATATACACTGATCACTCCATGACATTTCACGTCTCTCCAAACAATGTGTCGTTTTTTATTTCAAACTTACATAAATACTTTGTATTCTTTACAGTTGAGGTATCAACGTCAAGAATTCTAAGGATTATCAGCAGGTTCTTTTCCAGAATCTTTGTTATCACACTGTACTCTATTTTCCTCAAGCACATCACTCAACCTGGCATGCAAATTGATAATAAACTAGAAGAAGTATTTGACCAATTTCCCACACCACAGAAGATTCCTAAGAGGGGAAGGATATATTGGTGTTGTTTCCGTTACTTACTTTCATTTGACCAGAGAATGAAATTATAGATACCCATTTCACTTGAGCAGTGACCATGAAATTATAGAATGAACATTGAGCAGTGAGCACCCATCTTAAAATAAAGATGTGCATTTGAAAGTCATTTTAAATTCATTTAGGCCACAAGAAATCAATCGGTGACATATTCTCAGGTAAGTTTCAAATTCAACACCAGAGAGTCAGTGTTTCTATAATGTTATTTATCCACAGCGGTTGATATTCATGTTTTTCATTTCACTATAAATAAAACAGCCAATTCCTCCTACTTGTCAAGAAGTTACAGAATGGAGACATAAAACATGGAAGCCACGGCTACATTATATTTTAGGTTGCTAAGTGGGATCATAAAACTATAAAATCTACCTAATTTTGATGAACAAGTGTGCTATATATCAGACTTCAGCAATTTCGCAGGAACAGGAAATTTATCAATTCATTTAAAGTGCATGTAAGAATAATATGAAAAAAGAATACCATTATGTCCTAGAAGTTAGAGTTTGGTTATTGATTGAGTACTATAAGCTTCATTTTTATGGTTCACAATGGTTAGTAAACATATAATAATCTAACGATTTTAAAGATTGAAGGCAATGTGATACTACCACATAACTTGAGGCCGAGTGATGAAGAAGAGGGTATTAACGTTAATATTTCTTCACATAGATTAGTCGACATTAATTATGTATCAGAATTGAAAATTCTGATATCCAATTCCCTCTTGTATATATAATTGCATTTGGATTTTCAAAATCGGTGGTTTTGAAATTCGAGTTGATAATGTACTTGATCCCAACAAATTTCTTCAAACTGCATTCTGTTAACTTACTTTATCTGAGGATGTTGGTGATTAATTAATAATTAATTATTGCAATTATTATTATTATTATTATTGTTTTTTTTTTGTATAATTTGTTCTGAAAAATAGGCTGCCTAGTCTTGACAATAAAAATTATATTTATGCTATTTATTCATTCTATATTGTTGAAAGACTATTCTAGTTTTGACTTTTTTACCTAAAGACCCCTATAACTTATCTTTGAGTATCCATGTTTAAAACCTTACTTACTCTTCTTCTATATCAATTTTTTTATAATTTAAAAAAAAACCATCGGGTACCGGGTCCGGGAGGCCACTACCCGTCGCCGACCCGATAAGAATTCAAGGCGAAATTTTTCACCTTGTATCCGTCTTAATACTTAACAAAATGGGTAATACAAGCCCCATTCGAGGGCGGGTCCCTGCAGGTATTGGGTAACGGGTACAAAATTGTCATTCCTACCTTTATTATTATTATTATTATTTCCTTTTTTTTTATTTTTTGTGGCGTATTGTAATGAAAATGAATAGAACTCAGGGTGAAAGGTGTAGAAATCTAGTCAAACACTAGTCGATTATATGGGTCTTGACAATAAATCACTTTAACTAATAAAGTAATTATATGTGGAAAATGTGGCCTGCAAAATTGATGCGTAACACCATTTAAGGCGCCAAACGTATGATTTCATGTCGTTTTCTATACATTTATGTAAAATTAATTTATATACCACACACATTTTTTAGAGTCACCACAAATAAGAAATAATAACTCTTCTTATAATTAACGCACTGCATACTAATTTTAATCCAACGCTAGACGTCTGGCGGTATACCCGACCAGACGTCCTATGTGGTGTGCTGTGATTGGACAACCCACATTTTGGTTGTCTCACAGTGGGACATTGGGCTATCCAATCACAGCACGATAAGTGTGCATTTGGTGGGTACTCTGCTCGACATCTGGCAGGTGAATGGAATTGTGCTACGTACCTTCTATGGTTTAGAATTTTTTTTAAAAAAATTAATTTTTAGTCAAACTCATTTAGAAGCGGGCACTTATTCATTATTCATTAAAATATCTTACTTTTCAACTATATATTTTCCTCAATAATCACTTTTCACAAAAATCAATTCTCTACAAATCTAAACCATACACCAGTTATATACACTTATAACCTTCTTAATCTTAAATAGACATAATAATAACATGTTGTTATTGTTGTTGATGATGATTCAAAGGCGAGATAGGGGTGGTGAGGGATGGTTGTCGTTCGAATCCTGGTCTCCTGCTCGGAATAAAAGGGTGTTCTTACCTTTTGGGTGGAATTGCCACATGGGCTTTCTTTTTAGCAAGACTTATTGCAATAGGATAATGACTAGAAGGATTTGAAAGACATTAAGATTTCCAAGGTTTAGCTAAGGCTTAGCTCAGAAACCCACTACTCATCGTATTTGGTTTGGTATTGCTACCGTACATGACTTCGAGAGTCATGATGATATTACTGAGGAACATCTTTATCAGACTATTTTTCCTCCTTACTTCGATCAATTATCAATAACTTTTCTGTGGACTTCCAGAAATCTATTTCATGTAGCTTGGAAAGGAAATTTTGAATCATGGGTGCAATACTTTTTATATGTAATACATATTGCTCATGTAATTTTGGATCCTCATTTTGGTCAGCGGCTGTAGAAGCTTTTATTTGAGGGGGTGCTCTTGGCCTAATGAATATCGCTTATTCTGGTGTTTATCAGTGGTGGTATACAATCGGTTTACGCACTAATGAAGATCTTTATACTAGTGCTCTTTTTCTATTATTTCTTTCCGCCCTATCTTTAATAGCATGTTGGTTACACCTACAACCGAAATGTAATACTATGGATTCCATAGAAATCTAGTGTCTACAATTCAGGATTCTATAGAATTTTCTGGTATCTTCAATTACATATAGAATCTGATGGATTTCATTAAATAGTAGATTTCAATGGAAGTCTATGGATTTTAGGTTTAAAAATACACTTACAAGATTCTTGCTAAAATCCGACCCCTCACCCTCGAATTCTTATGGATTTCATAAAATCTTTTTAGACCTAGATAATTAATAAACATTTATAATCATAAAATTTCAAGGCTATTGTTTTCTTGTCACTCTAGTTTTTAAGCAATCATATCACATTCAATTTTTATACAAAAATAATCAGTATTAATAATTTATTTTCACACTATTTTTGTTGTGACTCCTCTATTCATGACTCTCTCTAGAGAAGTGAATTAGGATTCTCTCGCCATCTTATTGGTTTTTGTCGGCCGGTTCTATCTGGCCGGTTCTATCACTCTCTCTCTCTCTCTCCCCTCTCTCTCTCTCTCTCTCTACGCATAACCATATCATTGTTATCTTGGAATTCACTAGACGATCATCAACAGCACTATGGACTCTAAGGAAGTTCTAATTGAAACTTGATGATGAAGAAATCCCCCACATTATATTGAGCATGCAAAATATTTTAGAAGGAAGTCTTAATATTGACACGTACCTCATAGGGAAGATCTTGGGATTGAAGTTAACAAATAAGGCTGTGCTCGAACATATGCTACGAAATATCTAGAAAATGAGGAAGGGATTCACGTTAGAACAAAAGGGAAGCCACAATACTTTTGTGTTTTAGTTCAATACATTGGAGGATTAGAGACTAGTTCTTACAAGTAGCGCATGGAATTTCAACAACCAGCTGTTACCTTTGAAAGAAACCCAGTGTATGGGAGATATAATGAAGATCGGAAGAGCGTCGTGTAGTTCTAGGTACATCTGGTTAATGTACTACTTATATGTAATCCTGAGAATGTGCTCAGGATCATAGAGAAGCAGATTGGAGAGATGAAGGAGGCGGAGTATGGGACTATGATGCCAAAGATAAAGGTTAGGTGGATATTAGGGTTCTGTGAAGAGGGGAGTCACGGTTTATATTAATGCGCTGAAAGAAGAGTTTACTATCTTACTTCAATATGAATGACTCCCAGACTTTTGCTATAGGTGTGGAGTTATGGGACATAAATTCAATGAGTTCTTGCATGGTAAGAAGGTTGATGATGGGAAGGAAAATTTCAAATATGGAGAATTTATGTGTTATGTACCTAGAATTGGACGAAGGAGATTGGAGATGGTAGGTGAAGGTTGGGGATTTCAAATAGTAAGTAATTATCAAAGGAAATAAGCATCACAATTCGAAGAGAAGAGACTAGGAGAGAGCTAGTGGAGGGTGAAAAGTTTGGAAAAAGCATGGGGGTGAAGAAGAGGACAGTAATAATGTGCAAAAAGATTGTATTTCGAACGACTCAACACGAAGTAGAAGGAAGGAAATTAGTGGTCGGTGGAAAGTTCCTATCGAAAGGGAGGTGATGTGCATAAGGGAGGTGGTCCTAAGAACTGAAAACGCCAATTGCCAAACAAGCTACATCTATGGGAAAGACCAAAGATATGAGGACTGAGGGTGAGCCCCATAGAGAAGAGGAAGTTGCCAAATTCAATTGTGGAGAGCAACAGGGTAGTTAAAAAAGACAAGTTGTCATTATAGTTGAATGACATAGCGATGACGGAAAATCAGATTGTTGAAACGGCAAGTCCTGCAAAGCATGACCGTCGTACGTAATGGGCTGCATATGTTCGAATGTACAAGGGATGGGGAACCCTTGTACATTGTCATCTCTGCGAAAGCTTATATGTGAATATTTCCTTGGTCTAGTCTCATATCCGAGACGAGACTATCAAGACTTAGGGTAGGACATGTATGTAATTTACTTGGTTTTCCTCAAATTTTGTGGTTGATTGCAGAGGCATAAGTGGTGGGTTGATGCTGCTATGGACAGATGATCTTGATGTGACATCCAATCGTTTTCAAAAAGACATATAGATGTAGTAATAAGCTTTAGCAACAAGTGGAAATAGAGATTTACAGGTTTCTATAGCAATCCCAAAGCTTCAAATAGGGAGTCGTTATGGGAATTACTTAGGCGACTATATCAACAAGAAGAGTAGGCATGGCTATATTGCCTGGATTTCAACGAAACAATGCATCTGTATGAGCGAAGAGGCAATGATACAAGGCCAATTGGACGGGCAGAACAGTCAGTGATACAAGGCCAATTGGATGGGCAGAACGGTCAGTGAAGTTGTGGACTAGTGTAGACTACAAGACTTGGGGTGTATTAGACTATTCCTAACACGGCATAACAGTAGTTATTAGATGGTGAGCTTGATGAAGATCAGATGGATGAATTGAAAGAAATAGAAACTGAAATCGAGAGATTGTAGAGGTATGAAGAAAGCTAATAGAGGAATAGATCATGAACTGCATGGGTAAAGGAAGAAGACTATAACACCAGGTTTTTCCATACAAAAGCCTCAGGAAGGGAGAAAAAGAATACCATCTTGAAGCTCCAAGATGAGATAGGGAACTGGGTAGAGAACGGGGATGAATTGGTTTAAAATATTGAAGGTTACTATGCCAATTTATTCACCAGTAACAGATCGTCTAAGGAAGAAATTATAGAGAGTATTGAAACCTTGCATAGAGAATTGAATAACGAGGATATCCAAAAACTGAGCAGTCCATTTACAGAGAAGGATATCACAACAACGCTCTTTAGCATGGGACCAAACAAAGCGATGGGAATTGATGGGTTCCACGCCATTTTCTTCCAATCACATTGGGAGATTTTGAGAGGTCTAATTTCTTCCGTTTGTTTTAAAATTCTTAATAATGTTTGTACTGTTAGAAGTATAATCATACAACTATTGTATTAATCTCCAAAGTTAAATCCATAGGCTTTTTAGGTGATTATAGACCTATTTCCTTATGAAATGTGCTTTACAAAATAGCATCCAAATGTTTGACAAATAGGATTAAGCAGGTACTATCATCCTTGGTGTTAAACACTTAGAGTGCCTTCGTACCAGGGTACCTGATCACAGATAATGCTATTATGGCTTTTGAAGTACTGCACTCATTGCATAAGAAGAATAATAGAAAGAAAGGCTTCTTTGCACTCAAGTTGAACATGAGTAAAAGTTTACGATCAGGTGGAATGGAGTTTTGTGAAGGCGTTTTTGGAAAAGTTGAGATTTCTCCAACATCTTGTGAATAGCATAATGGATTACATATCCTCTTCCGATCTCTTTACTTTCACTATAAATGGTGAATTTAGAGAAAGCATAGAGCCATTTAGCGATCTTCGACAGAGATGTCCACTATCCTTATATCTATTTATCTTATACGAGGAAGCTTTCACGTCACTGATCACACAGGTAGAAAATAGGGGCGAGATGATCGGAAGAGACAAAGTGTTCAAGGGCAAGACCACGAGTAACTCATTTGTTATTTGCTGACGCTTCGATTCTCTTTGCATGAGCCACAACAGCAAAAGCATCCTCAATGCTTAAGATTCTCCAGATATATAAGAATGCGTCATAATAGATGATAAATATGCAGAAAACAACAATCACTTTCTCCCTTAAGTTTGGAACGGAACTTAGACAGGAAATTAGTGGGCTGCTCGGAGTAGATGTCGCTATACAACATGACAAGTATTTAGGGTTACCGGCCATGGTGGAAAGAAATAAGAAGAGAACTTTTGGAGCTTTAAAGAAGAATGTGTACAAATGCATAAAATGCTAGAACCGGGGGTTGTTTTCTTGCACAAGAAGAGAAGTAATGCTCAAGGCGGTGCTACGAGCAATCCCAACATATGTAATGAGCTTATTCCGATTGCTAACAAACTTATCAAAGGAAATTAAAGGCCTATATATGAAGTTTTGATAGGGTGCGGGGGACGCAAATCAGAAAATGGCTTGGGTTAGATAGGACATTTTTTTGTAAAACAAAGGACTTAGGCTGACTGGGTTTTAGAAAGTTACAAACTTTCAACCAAAGCTTATTGGCCAAGCAGATATTGCGACTGGCAAAGAACCCAAAATCCATGGCAGCACAATTGTTGAAAGACAAATACTTTCGAGAAGGGGATATTCTCCATTAGACCGACAAACATAATGGAAGAGCCTATTATGTAGGAAAGAACTCTTCAATAAAGGCACGCACTGAAGGGTAGGAAATCGACAAAGGATTGGTGTCTGGTCCAGAGCTTAGGTGCCATGGGATAGGAGGTTTAATCTGTACACACCAAAAGTTGATGGCATAAACCGGGTGAGCGATGCTCAACTAATTTTAGCAATCCAATCAGAATGGGAAGAGACGATCAACTTATATGGCATTACATAAAATAAGGCTCATACACCTTGAGGAATGGCTATCACCTTGCACAAAACAGAGAGGGGGGCAGGAAAAATCGAGAGCTCAAGGCCAAGTACATGCTAGAAGAGTATTTGGCGTATGAATGTGCCACGGAGGATATACCTTCATATGGAGACTTTTACAATGAGCTATACCCAGGGCTGGTCCTGGGCCGAGGCAGGTGAGGCCTCCGCCTCAGGCCGAGGACCAACAGTGGCCTATTCAATTTTCTTATACCAAACCCAAAATAAATTTGGTCCTTTTTAGTCTTATGTTTTCAGGCCCCAGTTTTAAAATTAAAGGCCCAAATGTTAAATATTTAAGGGCACATGTTAACCCAATCAAAATTTAGATTTAAAAAAAAAAATTTTTTCCAAAATTCAGATTTTAAAAAAAAAAAATTTTGGCTGAAAGAAAATGCCTTGTTTCAGCATTCCCCCAACCCAATTACCTAAAACCCTAAATTGCTAAAATCTTCCATTTCCCAAAGGCCAAATCCCCAATTTCCAATTGAAGAACGCTAATCAATCCCGTTTGCCTTTCAATTCGCCATCACTGGTCGCCAGTTGTGAATCAATCGCCGTCTCCTGAGGAGGATTGTGACTCCGCAGTCCGCCTTTCGCTACTGCCTTCTGCCGCAGTGCTGCTGAACGCTGTCTACTGCCGCCTATTGCTTTCTTCCTTCTCTTGCCGTCGTGTCCACTACGCTTCTGCCTCCTTTTATGCTGCTTCAGACTCAGCTCTACCTCGCCTCTCTGCTGCTGGCTGCCCTGCCTTCTACTTCTGCTGCTGCCTCGCCAACTGTCAACAGAGGTGAGGTGAAAGCAGGAATAAATTCAAATGTTCACTCATTAATTAGTAAAACTCTGTTCATTTTATTCATAATTCATTATTGTATATTTCATATTTGTATATTCTTTATTTTCTTGATTAATTAACTAGTGTAAAAAATAATATACTTTCTTTTCTTGGCTAATGGTGCGAAGAAAAGATTGAAGAATATGCTCTCAAAATTCTAGAAAAACAGCAACATAATGGCAATGTAGAGCTCTAAATCATTGATATTAGCTAACTGCGATAATACTGAATGTAACATCAGTTTCTCGACTTTTGTTTAAAAGTTGTATGTTTAGTTGATTTGGACTAATGGTCTCTGCTGGCATCATTCAGTATTAACATTTCAAAGAGAGATAATCAATAATGTTCTCATCTTTATATGTACTTAATCAGTCACTTTTTCTTTACATTGAAATTAGTGAAGGTTGTTGATGTTTGAAGAGTGTTGAATTTAATAAATGGAGTTGATTTTATTTTTAATTATCTTTGTTCTATTTCAGTGAGCAAGTTGAAAACTAAAATTCTGCAATATAGATATGATTGTGTTGTATTTCTAGCTAAACACACATGGAAGAAGTCATCGAAGGTTTATTGCTTAATTGGTTATTTGGTTTGGTTTGGTTTGCTTTAGGGATTGAGGAGGTTTATGATTAATTGGTTATTTGGTTTGTTTTAGAGATTGAGGAGGTTTATTGCTTAATTGGTTTTGTGTAGGGAGGGAGGAATTTTGGATTAGTATTGAAATTTCAGTATTGATTTATTAGTTTGAAATTTGAGTATTGAATTTTAACAGGCAAAGACAATAAGACAAGTGTGGATTTTGGGACTTAAAACATATTAGTAAAACAATTGAATTGTCATTTTCTAATTATAGTAAGTTGTAACTTGTAAGGCAATAAACAGCAAAGGCATTGATTTGAATACTTGAATTGGTAAAACGATAAATATTGACTATATTGTCAATTTTACTTGTAATACAATTAACAATGCTAGTGATTAAAAGAATTACATAAGTCATAATGCACAAGGGTTGAATTAAAACATATTACATTTAAAAAAAAAATCATAAAACATAGTATTCAAAAAAAAAAAATTTTATGGGGCGCTGCCCCTGAACCCCGAGCCCCCTTCCAACCCCGGGTTGCTGTTCATTGTGAGAGTCCATTTTTTTAAAGTTCGTCTAGGGCCCCGACAATAACAGGACCGGCACTGCATATGACTATATGATGTGTATCGAGACGCGCCATATGATTGTGATTACGTGCCTCAGTGCACCCACATAATCATATGACACATAGTTGTAGTCTCGATTTAGTTGTATATGGTGTCATATGACTATATGTTGTGCATCGAGACGTGCCACATGATTGTGATTACTTGCCTCGGTGCACCCACATAATCATATGATATTATATACAACTAGATCGGGACTACAATTATAGTTGTGAAAAATAGTACCTATAGTGTTGATATTTGACATACTTTATATGTTGACACAAACGAATTTGAATTAAATATCTAGGTAGATATCCTAAAAATGATTTAGCGCCAGATATACACTGAAATTGATCTAGTGCCCGGTATATGATACCCTATATAGCACTATAGAATGTCATACATTGGGCGCCAAAACGAGACTCGATATATAGCGTCATATAATGTCATACGGTCATGTGACGTTTATCAAAACTATAGTAAAACTATTTTATTGATAAAAATTTGTATTAAATCTGTCTAAGAAAAAATTTCTATTATTTCATCTCTTTAGGTGGTCATTAATTGATCATCAGAAAAAGTGTGTATATCTCATCTCATTCAAGGCTCTAATGGATGAGCGTCCGCTTCAATGACTTCTTATTACCAACGTAATTATCGCAGAGCCACAATAGGAAGCCATTTGTGGAAAAATAAGGAACGATTTTGTGAAGTATCATTGTAAAAACTTGAAAACAATGAAATCTAAGGAAAACAAATGAGTTTTCTCCTTCAATTGCACTGAAAAATATATATAAAAAAAAAACTTACAATTGAAAACTAAAAGCCATCCATGTGACTCATGTGATTGTCATTAATTTAAAACAGATCGGAAGGTATTTTGAAAAAGGTCGTACATACGGTAGTTTGATTCTTATAATGAGAGTCAAATTATAATAATGAGAAAATTACAACAAAGTAAATGAGTGATAGAAATTTACAGAAAAAATTCAAATACTCTATGAGCAGCCTAATATGGTATTCCATGCCAATAAAAAAACCTATGCGCAGATTTTTGGACCTTATTTTTGAAACTTTTAAACCCATGTGTAATTTGTTAGTTATTCTAGATTACCTTAAAGGCATTCCTGGAATACTCGATATTTTTTCCAAACATATAAAGCGTTTTGGCGATCAAAACTTGTTTATAATGTCTTTCTTGTTAAAACTTTTTGTCAATCATTTACTATAAATAATACAACTCATCAGCATGGACTTACTTAGTCCGACTATAGAGAGCTCCCTCTCCTCTGACAGAGTGTAAACTACCACGTGATTGCATGTGATTGAATGTTGAAAAATTGAGGTGGCAATTTACACTCTGAAAGGAGAGATGTGTGCTCTCCCTATAAATTCATTGGACTTGCCTGCAACAATGGTTCCCTTGTTGCACCCCACGTGGGTACAGTGTTCTTGCTTGATATCCCACGTGGCATTCACAATGAACCACAGCCGTTTGAATGTGACAAGTCATAGTGGACCCCATTGGTTATATCTCCAACTGATCCCTCCACTTCCAACCAAATGAAAATTTCTTATTTGCAAATTAATCTTGGTTGCCTCTTCGTACTATTATTTTAAGATAGCTAATTGGCACTAATGAAATGAAAGCTCAATATTCGTGAGAGAGTTAATTACTCAAAATGTCACTATACTCTCAAAAAGTTATCTTAAATATCATTATATTTTAAAATTTACTGAAAATGTCACTATATTTTTAAAAAGTTATCTCAAATGCCATTATACTTTAAAACTCACTTGATATGTCACTGAACTTGTGAAATTGTTATCTCGTTTGCCGCCCTCATTAAAAATGTAATAAACTTGGTGACATGGCTAACAGAATTTACCACGTGACATTTTCACTGTTATTTTTTAATCGGGTAGTTACGCAGTGGTAAATAAGATCTTATTTTCACAAGTTTAGTGGTATATGAGGAAAGTTTTATAAAGTACAATGACACCAAAATTTTATAAAGTTTTATAAAACTTTTCTCATATACCACTAAACTCTTGAAATTGTTATCTGATTTGCCACTCGGTCAGCACCCAATTAACAAAAAACAATCAAGATGCTACATGGTAAATTCTGTTAGCCATGTCATCAAGTCAGTTATATTTTTTAATGGAGGTGGCAAATGGAATAATAATTTTACAAGTTTAGTGGCATATCGGGTGAGTTTTAAAGTATAATGACATTTGAAATAACTTTTTAAAAGTACAGTGGCATTGTAGGTAAATTTTAAAGTATAATGACATTTGAGATAACTTTTTAAAAATATAGTGAGATTTCGGGTAATTAACTCCCTAGTGAGATGTCTTATAAATAACCATAGGCAACAATCGGGCAATGAATACATTGAAATTTTGTTTAAAAAAAATGAAAAAGAAAAAGACCTGCAACAGCTCTATAGATCATAATTGTAAGCTTTTCAAGGTCATACAGGATCAATATTGCCTTTGCCTACATATTTTAAATACGTATCTAATAAGCACGCCTATACGGTTATATATTAGCCAGATTCTATACCTCGACTATCTACAAGGCTAAGTCACAAGAGTTAATTGTTATTAATTAACTGTGAACGTATTTGATGTGAACAAATATAAAATCAACTTAAGATTTGATGGAAGGATTATTAATCAACCCACAATGTTTGGCACCATGTTTTTGACGTTAATTTACTAGACTAGATTGGGTTCCCCAAAGTTAATGGTCATGTTAATTTATGAGGCTCACGTGCAACATTGTCTGATATAGCAAACTAATTTGACCGGAATACTGCACATGCATTAATGGATGGATACGACAAATTACCTCATTAATTCATTAATTAATTAGTCAATAATAAAAAAAAAATTCCTCCTTATACATTGCATTATGGTTCAAATTGTGACGAGTAGTTAGATATTTAAGCTCTAAATAAAGGGTCTCAAGTTTGAATCACACTCAACCCTTCCTCTTCCTCTTTATATTATAATAAAAAAAAATTTGAGGGGGGGGGAGGTTCACCCTTAGCTCTGCCAGAAAGCTACTGCCATTTCTGAAAGCTTCTTGGGTTTTTTTTTTAATTTTTTTATTGTTTAAATTAAAATATTTATTTTTTATAGTTTACCAAAATTCCCTTGGCTTAACAGAGGAATTAGGCGTTTTCTGTCAAGAGGGACTAAACTAGGAATTTCATTAGAGGTTGAGGACCCACAAAAAGAAAATTAAAGATCGGAGACGTAATCTATAAATACATGAAAAATTGAGGGCTGAGGACGTTAGGTGTAATTAACCCCAATCTTATCTTATATATATATATATATATATATCTTGTCTTACCTTATCTTATCTTATCTTATATATATATTAAAGTAGGATAGTGGTTATAAGCAAGTTTTCCCGCCAAAACCACTATCCTACTTTTATATGCCTCTTTTATAATAATAATAATAATAATAATAATAATAATAATAATAATAATAATTAATGTTATCCATTAGTTATATTTTGCTATTGTTTTATTTTATAATAATGTATCAAAATTTATATTTTTTAAATATTCTATTTGTTATCCATTAGTATTTGCTATATCTATTTTATTATTTTTAGGCTATCTTTAAATATTTAATATGTCTTCAAATTTCCAATGACAAATTTCAAGTCTTGGATTATTAGGCTTCCTTCTCATTTCGATTTAGTGCCTATTTATAAGATTAAGGGTATAATAATAAAGTAAAATTAATCAGTTTCAAAATTTTTACTTTATCCTTTATTGTCATATTGCTTACCTTGAGTTTATTGTAATAAGAGAGTGTCTACTTTAGATTTCTTAAAGTAAATTTAGTGAATAATGATTTATTTATAAAACATACAGCACTGCATGAGGAAATACGAAAAATAATTTTCTCAAAAATATGTTGTTGAGAATGAATGTGGAAAAAAATTCATTCTGATAAATTAATATCATCCCTACCCTAAGACCATCTCCAGGGATTTCTCCTATATTTGGGGGAAACCGTTTTCCTAAATTTATGGAAAACTATTGTTGTACTCCAATTATTTCCCATAAATTTAGGGGAACCAATTTTTTCATTTTTTCATTTCCTTTAATTGAATAAGAATAGGAACAACACTTTTATTTAGTTTAAATTATACTTAATTTGTATAATAATTATAATTAGTTAACGTTAAATAATTTATATCTTGAAGGGAGCCAAATAAATATATTTAAATAATTTATATGACAATAACGATATTTAATAAAAACTAAAAAATATAAAATATTTGAATTACGAAAAATAAATTAAGAGTATTAATAAAAACTCAAAAAAATTGGAACGCAAAATTGGTTCATGAAGGACATTTTTGTAATTACAATAGTGGTCATTTCGTAAATAAACTATGGCATCTTCGTAATTAATTACTAACCTACAAATATGGGAGAAGTGAATAGTGTCTCTTGCGGGAGGGTATAGGAGATCATTGGAGTGAAACCATCCCCCAAGTTTTGCGGAAATCCTCAAATTTGGGGATGGTTGGACATGTCCTAAACGTGCTTTTGGATTCCTTATACTGATACTTATTAAATAAGGATGTAAGTGTAGAGTAATTTTAGAGTTATATAAATTACGTATCCTCTATTTTCCATGATTTCTTGGTTCAATCTCAACATGAAAGTATTGTACGCTTAAATTTTATTCTATTTTTGAATATTAGTAGTATATGTATATAAGCGAGTAGTACAAAATAAAATTGTAATTATTTAATTTTTCAAATTACCACACAATTTTTACTAATTATTCTATGTCATGCAACGCACGAGATATATAACTAGTATATATATTAAAGTAAAATAGTAGTCATATGCAGATTTTCCGATCAAAACCACTATCCTACTTATATATGCATTTTTTTATTTATTTATTTTATTTTAATAATATATATACACATTTCTAACTAATTAAGTTTCAAATTAAATCTCTAATATCTTATATATATGTTTTTATTTTGTACACCTATATATAATACGCGTAATTATAATATATATTATAATATATATAATAAAAGTTATATCTCAGGTTTAGATTTTCGAGTCGAGATATGTTTCAAAAAATAAATAATAAATATATAAATATAGTACTCTTCCGCTTATATACACTTTTATTTTATGTGCTTTCAATCGTAATATCATATACACATTCTCATATTAATATATATTATATATACGTATATAAGTTTGAAGATTGCAAGTTATAAATATCTAATCTTATATTTTTTTCATACATATATATATATATATATATATATTTGCACATTCCTAATTAAGCTCAAAATTAATTTATAATCTTATGCTATTTATTATCCATTAGTGTTTAATATATTTATTATGTTAGTTTTTAAGCTATCTTCAAAGATTTTATATATCTTCAAAATTCTAAAAACAGTTGACAGAAAAATTTCAAGTCTTGGGTTATTGGAACCTCTTTATCATTTCGATTAAGTGCCTACTCATGAGATTAATAGCATAATAATAATAATGAGTAAAATTAAATCAATTTCAAAATTTTTTACTTTCATTAAATTTTATATGATAAACCACATACACTACTAAAAAGGCTGCTAGTTGCAACGGAAAATTTCGTCGCTAAAGAAGGAAGATCCGTCGCAAAACACCTTTTGTGACGGAAAAGTTCAGTCAGAAAATCCGTCTCTGAAACCCTGGTCGCTAATTTTTTGTGACCGAAATAAGTGACCGTCACAAACTTCCGACGGACTTTGTAACGGGAGAGCCTTCCGTGAGAAAGATTGTGACGGAGAAATTTTGGTGGGAAATTGCTAACGGAATGCAACCGTCACCAATTTCTAACGGCATATGTCCGTCACAAATTTCTGATAGAAAGCAATCCGTCACAAATTTCTAACGGAACATAATCCGTCACAAATTTGTGACAGATTACATTCCATCCGAAATTTCTGACGAAGCATAGTCCGTCACAACTTCCTGACAGAAGAATCCGTCAAAAACCTGAATTGGTCCTACTAATTGTGAAATCCTACAGTCATTTTATATTGTTCTACCAATAAAAATCACAATTATGTTTAGATATTCAAAAATGACAATTTTATAACAATTCCATTACTAGTAAGGATAATAATATTATTTGTTAACAAAATATACAATTTCAAGACAAAAATTATTTACATTTAAAGTGGCTATGCTACAAAAGGGAGTGTT